>PPHD01030922.1:0-10195 GCA_002909625.1 Bambusicola thoracicus | reverse complement strand
AGTACTGTGTCCACATGTGGAGTCCTCAGTACAGGAGAGACATGGACCTGTTGGAGCGTGTGCAGAGGAGGGCCATAACAATGATCTGCAGAATGGAACACCTCTCCTATAAGGACAGGCTGAGGGAGTTGGGGCTGTTCAGCCTGGAGAAGAGAAGGCTGTGTGGTGACCTGAGTGCGGCCTTTCAGTATCTAAAGGGGAGCTACAGGAAAGAAGGAGACAGACTCTTTAGCAGAATCTGTGCTGAGAGAACAAGGGGAAATTTTTTTCAAGCTCAGAGGGTAGATTTAGGTTAGATACAAGGAAAAAATCTTACAGTGAGGGTGGTGAGGCACTGGAACAGGTTACCCGGTGATGTGATGGATTCCCCTTCGCTGGAGACTTTCAAGGTGAGTCTGGATAAGGCCCTGAGCAGCCTAATCTAGCTGTGATGTCCCCCTCTTCATAGCAGGGGAGTTGGATTAGATGAGAATTCTATGATTCTATGATTCTATGACTTTCCCAAAAAGGTTGTAGAGAAGCATAGGTAAAAAGAACTGAAGAACATCTGTGTCTCTTGGCACTCTCTCAAATTCCCTTCCTGAACAAGATGAAGAAACAGCATGTGTTTCCCTTCTGTGTTCTTCTCAGGAGTCGTTAATACTAAAGACTGCTTTTCAGTACTAAGGATGAGGATCTCAGTGCAGTAGTGAAGTATATGAATGCATTTTTCACCTAACTGAATCTGGGAAGATCTGAAAGTCCTTTCAGACTGTTTAAGGGGGGTAAGTACTTCTTTTAATCTTGTTCCTCAGAAATAAATCTCTCAAATGTTTGATCTTCCACTGGACAATGCAAGTCTAGAGTCTTCCTAGTACTATGCAATCAGGAGACATGCCCAGAAAAGCTGCAGAAGTAAGATGCGATTGTGTGTGTTTATCTACACAGAGAAACAAGAGATCTGCAGGTACTGAACAGGCAGATGCACTGGGATTTCTTTCTTCATAAAGCAACATCTCTGAGAAGAATATCCCCAGTTTTACTTCCATTGTGATGTCTATTTTGACAGAGAGAAAGCATGACAGCTGAAGTTGGCTTGTTCTCTATTTCAGTTTAGCAGAAAAATAAAACTTTTTCCCTTGTGTTTTAAAATATTTATAGCCATAAATGGACCCAAAGATTCCAAACTCTCTCACTATAAAAACACCACAGCTGTCTCTGCAAGTGAGAAAAAAACTCCAGAGCTATTTTTTGTCATTACAATATCTAGCAGCATTTTGTTAGGCTGGTATCTGCTGAAACATATGTGCTGTGGGCCACAAGAGGATACTGACAGATACCAATAATTGTTTGCAGAAAATGTCTCAGAATGTAACTCAAGGCATCTGGGAAATTTCTAAATGCTCTCTGCAGGACAGCAGGATCTGGAGACAAAGCTTCTTGGCTCAGAAGGAGCCCTTCTCCTCTTTCTGTCTCCCACCAGTTCCAGGATGCTAATGACTTCTATGTGAATGCACATTTTATATATTGGGTGCACTGAGGGGCGTATAGCTCTGTATCAACTACTAGGACTGAAGTGACCATCTTCTGAAATGAGTGGAGTTCTGCATATATGAATGTGCAGAAGGAAGAAATAAAATTTGCAGTGTCACCACCTTTAATGTGTAAGGAGTTAAATATGATCCCCTGTCAAGTTGCTTTTCATGAACCTGTACCTTAACTTACTTTGGAACTGCAATCAAATTTGGAATGATTTAGAACTATTAATTACAGTTTTACTAAGCCTACAGCTTCCACAGCATCTGTTTCCTTCAGTTTCCAGACAGTACAACAAAATGACTATGACTTTTTATGAACCTGTTCTCTGTATGGTACTTTTTTTTTTTGTTATTTTTCCAAGGGAATCACTGAGTCCAATCTAAAACATATTTTGTCAGTTCTTTAAAACAAAGCCAGAAATTACCCTAAATATGTTTTGCCACAGTCATGAATTTGCATAGCAAACTGTGGGCAACAAGATGAAAAATGACTTTAAGTTAAAAAACATGATTCAAAGATCGCATTAGGAATAAAATCTGTGTTACAAAGTTGTGAAATTGGACTTTTGAGACCTAATGGATGAGAAGGAATACTTTAGGAAACAACCTGTTTAGTAAGACAGTGTTTTTTGACATTTCTTAGTGTTTTGCCTGTCAAACTGTCAATGGCACCCACACTTTTACTGGCTCTGATTTTCTGATTACTAGCATGGTCATAAATCCTTTCTGTAGGAATTTCCTTGCAAGAGCTCCCAAGCATGATGGCTGGAAGAATCTTCAAAAGACTTGTTCTACTGTTGGTATACGCAGCACTACTTCAGCCCTAGAAACTGTTTGAATTTAGCTCTGTTGCAAGGTACTCACAAAAGGGAGCAAACTGAGTTGCCTGGAGACCCAACATTCAGGCATTTCATGATGCTGCAGTACTGGATTGTGAAAACAAAATGGTCTTTAAACAAGTATTTTGTACATTTTAAATTACACACAGATATGTGTATTTATATATGAAAACATATTTATTTAAAATCTGGTGCAAGAAAATGTTAGTAATAGTCTGGAATTCGGTACTCAGCCAAGATGTCAGATATGTCAGAACGTCTGTGAAGACTTCATTTGTCCTGTATAATGATACACCCTTTGATTACATAATGGTATGCCTAATTTCTCTTGCTCACTGCCTTCTATTCCCAGTCTCCCTCTGGAAATCCTTGTCAAATTTCTATGTTCCTCTCCTCTTATGGCTCTTAATCCACATCAGACATCATCATCATACGTTGTCAAATGAATGCCAATTCCAGTCTGAGTTTGGAAAAGATCAAGAGATTTCACTTGGAGGACTGAAAATAATGAGCTGAACATTAAACTATACTGAGACTTTCCTTCGTGTAACAGGAGGAGACTTGAAGACTTGAAGACTTCAAGTCTACTCTTTCGATTATATTTCTCTGATGCTTTTTGAAAGCTACCCCTGGGTCTGGTGGCCCTGTTATTTTCGATAATATAATGTTCTTAGTAAATACAATTTCTTTGCAAATATTTCTACTAGTTCGTTTGTCTGGAATAAACAAACAGTTCTGTGTCATCAGAAAATTATTTGTAGTGAAGGCAGGCAACAACTATCTCAGATGGCAACTTTCTTAAGATAAAACAGAAAAATTTTGAAGAGAATAGATACATCAAATCCTGTCCTACAGTACACTTATCTTCCAGGCTCAAGAAAATCTAAAAAAATTGTATTTTCACCTGCTTAGTCCTAAAGGTGCCTGTTCACAATTATTTATATTTGGATATGGAAATTACTGTACATAAAGATTTTTACAGGTGTTTAACTAAGATTACATGTTGGTTGCTCAAAAGTCTCAACAAAGTAAGGGGAAGGTGAACACTACTTGAACCTTAGATTTTGTGTTTTAGATTGCCAGCACTGAGAATTTGTATCTCAAAACACAAATATACTTGCATGAGATACAAATGAATCAATTCACCAACTACTGATATATAACTGTCAGTCATGGGAAAAAATACTTTGAAACATAAAGCAATCACGAACAGAGAGAAACTTTCAAGAGAATAAGCAAAAACAACTTGTGTTTACTTGGACAAAATACAGTCATGTTGATGGGAAATTCTTCAACATGACTGAGTCTAGTGTCCCACAGCTTATCACAGTGCCACAGAATCTGTAAATTTACTGTGTGATTGGAAAAATATCTAATATCAGCAAGTTTTGGTCTAAGCATTTGAGATCTGAGGAACAACAAAACCGTGGCAACGTGGACATCAGCCATCTTTTGGGTATCATTGTGCTTGGGTGGAGCTATGATTTCATGATCTCCAGCACAGGCTGTGTTAATTAGCACCAAAAATTAATTTGATGAGGTCTGTAAGAACTGTCGTTGCCCTCTTCTCAGTTACAGTACAGTCATTTTAAGCTTGGTATGTAGACTTTGATCCTGGATCTTCAGCTTTGCCGAAAATACAAACTTATGAATACGAGTTCATGTTTTGCTCATGATGCCCCATCAGAACAAGGATGATACATTCACTTACATCAGTGCAGAAGGGAAAATGCCACCTACTGACATCTGTTAAGGTTGCTTCTGCATTTGGATGGCTTCAATAAATATTTCCATTTCAAAAGTGAACATGCATTATTCTACTTAGCTTGAAGAGTAGGGAAATGAGATTATTATTTAGTCTAGAGAAAAGAGTGTTCTGAGAGGACTTTATAGTAGCCTTTCAGTATTTATTATTAATGTATTATTATACAAAGAATGATGGGGAAGGACTCTGTGTCAGGCAGCATAGTGATGATGTCAGGTAGTGTGATTCTATGATTTTATTGGACCTGAGCAAAATATGTGTTATCTCACTAGCTAGGTCTTAAATTTCAGTGAGATGAGAAGCAAGATATAAACTTTGCAGACAGTTATTTACAACCAAGGACAACGATGAGTCATGAATCGGAGACGGTTTTAATTGATTTTGCATACATCATGAACTGCAAAAAAGCTGATTAAATGGCTGTGGAAATCCTCATGAGTGATTTACATTCCAGAATTGTTCCATTCTATTTTAAAGGATGAAAAAGTAAACAAAAGTGCATAGGAGAATGTTGTTTTAATCAAAAGAAAAAAAACAAAACAGTATCAGAGGTCATACTGCTCGCAGGCATCTTGAGGGTCATCCTGAATCGAAGATAAGGAAACACGAAAAACAGAAATTCATTCTGGCACAGAGTTTTGGCAGAGGGATTCTCAGTAGTTAAATTCTTTTCATCTACTTGTCATCAACCTCTCAAAGCACACTGGATTTTTATGATTTTTTCTTCAATCTTTTTGCTATTTCTTGTTTCATCTCTTCTCTGAACTCAGCACAGGTGTATGAGCTTAATAAAATCAAAGAAAGCTAAACTCAGAAGAGGCTTTAATGGCAGATGGCAGTTAATGGCAGTTGGTACTGATGCTAGTTAAACTGAAAGTTACTATAAAGCCAAAAATACAGTCTGGATCTAGTAGAAGTAAAGGCTTCACAGAAAACTTTAATGTATTCTTTGAAGAAGACTGCTGGCTCTTTGGCTTTCTAGTTACATGTGCAGCGTTTCTACTTCATTCCCAGGTGAAGGTCTGCATCCATTGGTTTATCAGTCATGAATTCATCTGCTCCTGAAAATTACTATTTTGTGATTTAACATTTTGAGAGAATCATCCTGTGCTTCAGCCTGTATTATAATGGTGTATATTATATGTTATATGACATTGTTTAAGAAGATGTTAGATCAATGAATTGTCAGAAGAGTATTACATTGGAAGGATCTTTCTGGCATGTCATATTCTCTCTTCTGCCATACCATGTAAAACTTTCTTTTTAACTGTTATCAAGTTGCATATCTTATCAATAAATCACATTTCTTGTTCTGCACAATTCATGTTAGAGGGCTAGGGCTGTCTTTGAATCTTCTCTTGAACATTTTAAACTTCTAATTTCTGGTTTAAAATGTACTCTTGATAAATTTGTATCAAAATGTTGTAGAGATAGTACATTTCTTTTTAGCATGTTTTCCAGAATGGCAGAGAGTTGTGTGATGGTGGAGGAGTTCTCTCAAAGACAGCTAATTCCTATTAGTCAACAGCTTGCTAGAGGTGAGAGGCTAATGCCACTATAGCAAAGCAGGGGAAATCAACCATTTTTCACTGTGTTTGGAAGAAGGTTGCATATCTGCATCCTGATGTTTTTTGCCAAATGAGCAGCAAGAAAATGCACAAAGCGTGTGTGAGAAGGTTGCAAAGTACTGGTGAGAGTACTGAGTACTGGTCTATGGGAATGTGAAGAAAGGGTGCTGAGGCAGGAAGAGGTAGGAATATTGAAGTAAGACCCTTGGCAGATACGGTGGAAGGGAGAATTGAGGTATAGCAAATATAGCTAGTGGATATTGCAAAAAGGAAATGGAAGAAAACAAACCAGGAGACCACATTTCAATTACTTTTTTGCTCTTGGGGAAAATGTTTATCATGTGCAGTCTCCAGAGCTTACCTAATCAATACACAGTAGTCATATCTATCTCTAGTTTTCATTTTTCTAGACTCAACAGAGAATGTTTTTACCTTCTCCAGTAAGTGATGCTCTAATAAGCACCTATGATGCTCTATGACCATCATGCTTTGTATTTTTTTTCTGTGCATATGGAAGTCCTGTATGTAATCTACTCCATACATATATGCTCTATGTATTATAGAGCAGCTGAGAAGGTGGTACATTTCCCTCCTTTGGAGTTAGTATGATACTCATAACATAGGGTGGGAGGGAGAGCAGATTTACTTCAAGCGGGGCTGCCTATGTAGGTCACTCTGAAAGAAATGGGTCCTATTTATCTCCATGGAAACTACAAAAGATACAAAGAGTATAGTAACTGTATTTGGTAGTGCAAATTCTCAGCCACAAAACACTGTTATAAACATAGTCAACACCTGTAGCTATACATTTATGTCAATGATGAACAAGAGCCTGCATGCTACACTCATAAAAACCTGCACCAGCAGAGTTGACCCACTGTTTCACAACTACTATGACAACATTGCTGTTAGCAAAACGTTGCCCATACAGTCTGTATTTCATCAGCCCAAACAGGTGGAAGTGAGAATACACTGAGTCTGGACTACATATTGGGTGTGGTAGAACACACTGGCAGTGTGCTCCATGGAATTCAAACTGGTACTGGGCTTGGTGTTATCACATCGCAAAAGAGAAGTTATCTTCTTCTCTGGCCTGACTCTAGAAATTTTAGCCTTCAGCTCAGTCAGTGTTGTGATGCAGAAGTCAGAGTTGATAGTTTGTCTGGGTTCCAGGATAACCAGAAGGATTACCCCTTTGACACTGTCCTGCATAACGTCCTGGCCACCAAATTGGAGAAAAACATAGTTGATGGACAGACCGCTTGCTGGATAGGGAATTGGCTGGATGGTTGTACTCAGAGAGCAGCATTCAATGGCTCAGTGTCCAAGAAGAAGACTGGTGATGAGTGGTGTTCCTCAGGGATTGGTGCTACTTAACATCTTTGAGGTGTCATGGACAGTGGGACTGAGTGTACCCTGAGCAAGTTTGCAGATGACACCAAGCTGAGTGGTGCAGTTGTTGTGACAGAAGGAAGAGATGCTATTCAGAGGGATCTGGACAGGCTTGAGAGGTGGGCCCATGCCAACCTCATGAAGTTCAACAAGGCCAAGTGCAGGGTCCTGAACCTGGGTCGGGGCAATCCCAAGCACAGATACAGGCCAGAAGGAGAATGGCTTGAGAGCAGCACTGAGGAGAAGGATTTGGGAGTGTCATTTAATGAAAGACTCAGTATGAGCCGGCAATGTGTGCTTGCAGCCCAGAAGGGCAACTCTATCCTGAACTTCATCAAGAGAGGTCTGACCAGCTGGACGAGAGAGGTGATTCACTCCCTCTACTCTGCTCTCATGAGACACCACCTGGAGTACTGCATCTAGTTTTGGGGGCTCCCAACACAAGAAGGGTATGGAGCTGTTATAGAATGTCCAGAGGAGGCCATGAAGATGATCAGAGGGCTGAAACACCTCTGCTACAAGGACAGGATGAGAGAGCTGGAGCTCTTTAGCCTGGAGAAGAGAAGGCTCTGGGGGACCTTATAGCAGCCTTCTAGTTCCTGAAGGCGGCCTACAGGAAAGCTGGGGAGGAACTTTTATAAGGGCATGTAGTGACAGGATGAGGAGAAATGGTTTTAAACTGTAAAAGGGTAGATTTAGACTAGATATTAGGAAGAAGTTCTTTACTGTGAGAGTGATGAGACACTGGAACATGTTGCCCAGAGAGGTTGTGGATGCTCCCACCCTGCAGGTGTTCAAGGCCAGGCTAGATGGGGCTTTGAGCAACCTGGTCTAGTGGGAAGTGTCCCTGTCTATAGCAGAGAAGATGGAACTAAATGATCTTAAAGATCCCTTCCAATTCAAATCGTTCTATGATTGTATGATTTTTACCCAAAAGACAGTGCACATCTCTTTACCCACTAAGGGCTGTATCTTGAACTTTTTCTTCAATGGGGAGTTCAAATGTTGCCTCTCCATGCACTGCTGTTTTGACTCTGGGTTATCATGGAGGTACCACATCTTATCATCATTGGAAATGATGCATTTCAGGAATCTGTTATCTTCAGGCTCATATTGGTTAAATAGTTCCTGAAAACCTTGAAAAAGGTGACACCTTTGCTTCACCCACACTTCCATGTCTGACACCGTTTTGTCAGTGCCCCTCTGCTGCCATCTGTCACACAGCAATGAAATGAAATGCAATATTGGTGGGAACGTTCAGCCTCTACTGCCATATCACCAACATCTGATGCTGTGTCAGTGTAATCAAATATGCGCCATTACTTTCAGAGCAGCCCTTGTACATTTAAGATAAACCACTGACACCAGCTAAAAGATGACAGTAATGAATAGGAAATATTTTGCCCAGGAACTCCTTGTATTCTTAAACTGTATGTGTATCCAACAAAGTATCTGAGAGATGTGGGACAGTACCCATACTTAAATGAGATCCCCATGTCCTGGATACACTGGTGAGTCTCCTTCCAGAGCAATCTCTTGAGGTCTAATTGTCTTCTGTTAATGAAGTAGAATGCAGTTTACCACTTCTGCCTTTTTCTCCTTTCAGTCTCAGAAGTGTTGCTTAGCAGTTTAGGAAGGAGTTAGTCTTAAGAAGATACAAGTGAGCACATCAGGAAAACTTCATATGAACCCACTGTTGATCTTACTGGAAATGTTTTTCTCAGTAGTATAGTTCCATTTTAAAGCTATAATGGTGATATTCAAGATAATTTTTTTGCTAACCTCACATTTACTTCTTTTGTTCCGGGACTATAAGAGATTTTTAGATTAAGACCTTATAATAAAAGATCAAGAATAATTAAGAAACAAAAGCAAAAACAAACAACAACAACCAACCAAACAACCAAACAAAAAAATGCAAGGAAAAATATTGAAATGGGTAGGAAAAAAGAAGCCAAACTTCAACAATGCTGAAGACAAATAATTCACCTGCTCCAAGCTTCTAAAAATCACTTGCTAGATTTTATCAGTGAATATGAAAGGACTACTTCAACAAATTGTTACAGGTACATTTTTCCTTGGGCCAAGTCCCACACAGATACAACATCTCATTATTTTAAACTAATTTTGGCTATTTCACTTATTCACTTAAAAGACTTGAGTTCATCTGGTTTAGTTTGATTACACATATGAGACCAGTTATTCAAGGGTGTTGCTCTCAGACCTGAAAACTAAATTAAACCTCTTAGATAGATGCTCACCAAAATACATGTGCATACTTCTTCAGCCTCTTCCCAGTACAGCGACATAAGGACACTTAAGGGAATATGGAATGTTATGCACAATGTGATTTAACAACACAATCTCGATTAGCTTTAATGAGAGATGCACAATTAAATCTTCACACTGCATGCTAAAATTACTCTTCCAATTTAGTACATAAAGTAATAGGTCCGCTTCACAATGTCTAAGGACAGGATAGGTGAATCATGTTTTGAAAATGCATTTGATTCAGGTTGATTAGGCACTTGAGATGTTAAATATATATAGTATAAAATTAATCATAGAATCATAGAATGGCCTGGGATGAAAATGACCATAATGATCATCGAGTTTCAACCCCCTCGCTGTGTGCAGGATCTCCAACCACTAGACCAGGCTGCCCAGACCCTGTCCAGCCTGGCATTGAATGCCTCCAGGGATGGGGCATCCGCAACCTCGCTGGGCAACCTGTTCCAGTGCAGCACCACCCTCTGAGTGATAAACTTCCCTCCAATATATCTAACCTAAACCTCCCCTGTCTCATTCCCCCTTGTCCTATCACTGTACACCCTCATAAACAGCCATTCCCCCTCCAGTTTATACGCTCCCTTCAAGTACTGGAAGGCCACAATGAGGTCTCCCTGGAGTCTTCTCTTCTCCAAGCTAAATAAGCCCAGTTCCCTCAAACTTTCCTCATAAAAGAGGTTCTCCAGTCTTCTGATCATCTTAGTGGCTTTCTGGACCTGCTCTAAGAGCTCCACCTCCTTCCTGTGCTGGGGGCCCCAGGTCTGGACGCAGTACTCCAGATGGGGCCTCAGAAGAGTTGAGTAGAGGGGGACAATCACCTCCCTC
>PPHD01030921.1:0-10195 GCA_002909625.1 Bambusicola thoracicus | reverse complement strand
ATCACTATCCACCCCTGTAAACAGCTGTTCCCCCCCCGCCCCTATTTATATGCTCCTTTCAAATATTGGAAGGCCACAATGAGGTCTCGAACATTCTCTTGTTCTTTACACGCTGTACATCTCAGATTATGTGCACAGATGAAACAAGGCCAAGTATTTGTTATAGGGTCCTTTAGCAATGTAAGCTGCAATGTAACCTGTCTGCTTTCACTAAGGGCTGGGTTAGAGGCTTTCTCTAAAAACTGGTGACTTAAGTACATGAGAAACGGTTGCTTTCAGCAGCAGTGTGAACACATCCACTAAAAATGAGCCCATTATTAATTAGGTAGTCCATGTTTATCATCTCCAGAGCCACCTGTAATAGTAAAAGATGGTTTGCTGCGCAAGGCTGTTGTGTGTCAATGAATTCACTGCTTACTCAGAGTGTTCAGTAGCTGTATTTTTTCCAGTTCATCATACAGAAAAGATGTGAAGGACATGCAGCACTCAGTGAGTACATCTATATACAGTCAGCCAGGAGTGAGATTAAAAATCATACAGCAATCAAAGGAATGATTCTGGCCTGCCAGATACATTGAACAGACTGAAGATGTTTTCTTGATGTTTCTTAAAGAAAAGATGAAGACTTTATTCAAGATGGGCATCAAGCAGGATAACAAAACCAGCATCGACCTTTGGAGTACTGTTGTAATGGCCATTCTTGTGAGGCGTCACATCTATCATTCATAGTATCTCTTCTGCTGATCACAGGAAAGGAATCACATGAAGTGCACAGTGGTGATCCTTAGATAGTCTGTATCACACAACTCCCAGTGTGGTGTTCTCTGCTATTTCAAATACAGTGCAAGGTGCATAACAGGTACCCAAAACGAACACCAGAAGGCGACTGTGATTAACGAGCACTCTGCCACAAGTACAGGGCTTTCATTGCTGCATGAGAACACTTTGGGGAGCAGTCAGAGGCAGCAGGTTGTTTGCATGAGGCTGAGGAGCATCGGATCTCTCCAAGCAGTTTTCTCCATCTCATTAAGAATAAATGACCTGATTTTCCTTTTCTGTCTGCGCTGGGTTTGCACTTACACAGTTTAGATTAGCGTGGGATTATTCCAAGGTGGTTGGTGGTGGTACATGAAGTCTTTCTATCTGATGTGATCCTGATTCAGCAATCGCTGAGCGCTGTCTGCACTGACAGTGGCCACAGCAGCAAGAATGAAGGCATGGGGACTGCGCTGAGCTGCTCTGAACTGACTGTCTTTGTAACTGAGCTGTGTTTGTGGTACGCTTGGTGAACGTACAGACTCATTTACCACAGACCATCTTCAGATGCAGTTTCCTTCCTTTCAGCATCAACTTAAAGTAATGCGTGTTACCTTGTGCTGGTTGAAGGCTTTATTTTCTAGGGCTGACCTATTTGAAGCAGGCTCACCACGAGCCAGCAGTGCAGTGTGCAGCCAAGAGCTGAATGTATTTTGGGATGCATTAAACACGACATGGCCAGCAGGTCAAGAGAGGTGATTCTCCCCCTGTATTTAGCTTTGGTGCAGCCTTGTCTTGAATACTGCTTGCAGTTTTGGGCTGCACAACACAAAAAGGATGTTAAGGCTCTTGGAAGCATTCAGAGGAGGCACCAAAGCTGGTACCATGAGAGGTCAGATAAAGGAACAGGCTTCCTCAGGGGGTGGCTGATACCCCGAGCCTGCCAGCGTTCAAGGGGGATTCTGATGATGCTCTCAATGCCATGTGTTAACTTTTGGTCAGCCCTGCAGAGGTCAGGCAGTTGGACTTGATGGTATTTATGGGTTCCTTCCAACTGAACTATTCCATTCTATTCTCTTCAGAATTACATTCTCCAGCCCATCTCTGCTAAGTAAGAGGTGTCTGCCAGCTCTGCAGGACTGCTGGTGGAGCCAGCTGCCTGACAGGCCCCTATATCTGTACTTCTCTTAAGCTGGGGAATCCCAGATCTTGAAAGTATTTTAAACCATTGGCTGCAAGAGGGTTTGCTTTGAGAAGTAACCTGCAAGCTGTTAGCCGGACTGCAGCCCTGAGCCTGAGCTGGGAGGAAGAGAAGAATTTCTTCCCATTTCTATGAGCTGAAGAAGCCACCATCTGTGAGTCCTCCGATCGCGTTCTGCAAACCCTTTGCCACGAGGGGTCAGCATCAGCGCAGGAAGGCGGCTTGCTGAATCAGCTCGTTCCCGTGGCAGAGAAAAACTGCAACGAAAGACTTCACGTCTGATGTTTATTTCAAATGAATGCAAATAGCCACAGGGTGAAATGACAGAACTGGGGCAACACCTGTAAACAACCTGTGTGTGGAAAACGAGGAATCAAAAGCAAATGACCGTTCTCTTCTGTACACAGAACACTACAGCACGAAGTGCACGCGGGTCGGCATTCACATTTCTTGGCTATCTACACACAAATATACAGCTCCGTTGATAAATTAATACATTTTTGCCAGAGATATGAAAAGGTTTATTTGTCTCGTTTATACAATGGATGTTTGGAGAGATATAAGGCAACTCCCTTGTCGACAATTTCACCTCAGCACTTAAGAAAATCCAAACAGTCAAGTTTACAGTAAAACAGCAGATTAGACACGTTTAATCGTTGGAGTGAGAATCAATGTTCATCCAGCATGTCTGAGAGTAAAACTGATCAGATGTTTCAGTGGCTCCATGTTTTGTGGGGTTTTTTGGCATAATTGAGTGCAAACTTGTCAGCTTTTTCTCTTATGGCAACCTATTGCATAGCACGGAAACACAGCTTGCTTGCAACAGGATCTCATTTCTGCTAACACTGCAGGCGGTTTTGCTGTTTCTTCTTAATGTTTGCCAAAATAAATCAAACAAACTTTAAAGCTGCTTTAAAATAAAACACACAAGCTTAGCTCCTCCAAGCATTTGCTGAGTATCTCATAAGGGCTGACTCTACTATAACTGCTATTTATATTTGTTTCTTTTCCAATGTGTTTTCTGAAGGCTTCTTCCTTCTTACCCATTGGAAAACACAATTGCATTACACGTGTGAAGGAAACGCAGTTCTCAGGTAATGGGGCCAAACATCGTGGCAGACTCAGGAAATACCTGCTTGCTTTTTCCACTTCCTAGCCAGGTCGGATAAACATCAGTGTGCGCGCATGGCTTATTTCTCTCTTCCCCACATACATCACAAGCTCTGGGGGGACCTCGAGGATGCATCAGGCAGGGACATCCAGGCTGCTGATGCATATCCGGCAGAGAAAAGCTTTTAAAGGCCACTTCAGATTTATCTCTGAGCCTGACACACTCCAACCGGCTATTGGCATCCCGGGCTGCTGCACCTCAACTAAGTGAATCGTACTGCTCGGGTTCCGGCCCGTCATTCATCAGTGAGGGCACGTTCCACGTATGCAATGCTAAATGGTTTTCTACTCTATGAGATAGGTCCGAGAGCAAACACAAAGGGCCACGTAATTAACTTATGTGTGAATTTCACATGCTTAACACTTACAAGAGACACCAACTTGAAGCACAAATACACAAACCCTACAACATCTTCCTCTTCTTTTATATTTCTCGTTTATATATGGATACAAATACAACACTCCACCTGGTTCTCGTGGTTCTAACCAAACTCCATGCTACAGGCAAAAACTCCAGGCCTCGAAAAGCAGCTGAGCCCCAGCGCCATGCTCTGCTCGTGTAAGGGAAACTCCAGCAGCACACCAGGAAAGCAGAACGCTGGGACTGGGGCTGTTCGGGGAGAACGGTTCATTTTCCCCTGGAAGCGAGTCGCTAAAGCAATTCTAATGTGTTGCTGCAGCTACTACACGACTGCCTTGCTCATACTTCAGAACTGCCAGTAGAACATTTGCCGCAAGCGATACGATCCAGTTTTCTCGCCGCCATCATTTTCCACACAATACTCTCCTGGCTCAGGATGATCAAAATTAAGACTTCCCCCCTTCATTACATTGTTGAAGCCAATCTTTTCTCTCGCGTATCTCTTCCTCATCCTAAGTTCTGTCTCTGTGTCTTTTTAGCACAACGATTTAATCAGAATACATGTGATCCACTTGAAGAAAGAGAAACAGCATTACAGCTCAGCTTTCCCTAACAAGTCTTGGACATTTTCACACAGCTAAAGCACTCAGGCATTTGTTACGTCACTCAGAGGCTTGAGGAGGAAGAGAAGGAAGAGAAATCCATGGCTTCTGCAAATCCACTTCCTTAATGATAAAGCCATAAATAAATACACTGCCGCTGTATCATCACGAGCAACTGATTATTTTCGTTGTTGCTGTGCATTCACAGAGCTAGAGCTATGCAGACACAATGAGAAGTGTAAATGTACAGCCTTACAGGATTAGCGTGAGTGGGGATACACAGCAAACAAAACAAGAACTCTCCATCTGCAGGTGTCTGTCAGACTGTCCTAACCACGTTGCTGACAAACGCGAGAAGCGTGGAACGGGATACAGGGACAGGAGCGAGGACGGCCATGTCTACAACGCTGTACATCAAAGCACATCCACCCCACTGCTGTTTCCTACATTATTAACGAGTAGCTCTTTAAGGCAGAAGAGAGACATTCTGTGGATCTTGGTGCTATTGGCTCATTGCACTCACATTGTTTCAGTGGCAGAGGACGAGGTACTTTTCTTCCTGATGCGAGGTCTAAGGGTCCTAGGCGGTGCCTGCAGAAATGCAAGAGAAAACTTCGTTGGTGTAACAGGAAATTCTTTCTTTCTTTCCTTAAAACTCACCTATCTTTGTGGCACTTCTGTGGTAGTGATCCTGTTTCTGGCATGAAGAAAGAGAGAAGCCCATTTTGGCCCTCGAGATTGTTAATGAAGGATCAGTTGAGGATTAACCCCTTGAAGAGAAGCACTGTAGACCCTTACCGAGGTTACACCACCTGCTCCTCTGTCATTAGCCAAAGGCATGGCCAAGTACTGCTAGTAATACAAAAGTCAAAGCAGACAAAAGAAATCGGTGCAATTTGCGTTGGCCATCAGCTCAAGACAGCAAACTGGTGGCAGGAAGCCCACTGCTGTTTCCCAGCCACCCTGCAGGGTCCAACCCAGTTGTGAGTACCTTGGGGCATCCCAAAGCAGAAGGGGTCACCATTGTGAAACACACTGGGCTCTTTCTTGGGAGACTGTGTAGAATTTGTTGAAATGATTTCCGATGAGGACTATTGCAATTCTGCCTTGCAGCCAGCTGATGAGGACAGCTTTGACAAGGAGCCCTTAAGCGTGGAAATGTATGGAAAGAACCCCAGGCAAATCTGCCCAGAACAACCATAGAATGTCCAAGAGGAGCCAGGTCAACTCCATGAGATTGGTTTACTCTGATTAGCTCCATTCTCCAGACTAAACTAAATGAGACAGAAACTACCTAGCAAGGCCAACAAACAAAGAAAAGACACCAACCTCATCTGCATTGCATAATTCACTCTGAAGAGCTTTGGTATGGCACTGGGGCTCATCTGATTCACAACAAGAAGTGGTTACCACATGTTGCAGAGGAGCACACATTCTCAATGTGGATGCCTAGCAAAGCATAGTAGGTAACACTGCAAGGCCTGTTAAGCTTTTCTACTTTGTTTTCAGGAATGTCCAAAGCTTTGTTTTCATTAACAGCATAAACCTATTTACCTGGAAGACTATGACAGGATCTTACCATTTGTAAATGAAGACTTAATCATTTATATTTTATAGGACTATCCAATCCAAGATCATGCTGTATTTCCACATTCTTGTGATACAGAAGGTATAAACATTCATACGGGTAAGGAACAAGATTACAGTGAGGTTTTGTTCAGACTCCATCCAGCTTCCAAGCCTGATCTTTTACCCCACTCTGAGTCCCCAAAAGCACAAATAATCAGGGTAAGATGGCTGTATCCAGAAAGGCATGGCTAACAGGGAATCATAGAATCATAAGATTGGAAAAGACTTCTTAGATCATCTAGTCCCACCACCAACCCACCCCCAACATGTCCACTAACCCATGTCCCTCAGTGCCACATCTCCACAGTTCTCAGAACTGCTCCAGGGACACTGACTCCACCACCTCCCTGCACAATCTGTGCCAATGCATCACTACTCTTTGGGAGAAGAAATTTTTCCTAATATCCAACCTGAACCTCCCTTGGTGCAACTTGAGGCCATTCCCTCCTGTCCTATCACTGTTAACATGGGAGAAGAGGCCAACCCACAACCTCCTTTCAGGGAGTTGCAGAGAGCGATAAGATCTCCCCTGTGCTGCTCTTCTCCAGACTGTACCATCCCAGCTCCCTCAGCCTCCCCATAAACTTGTTCATTGCACTTCTCTGGACACGCTCCAGGGCCTCCATGTCTTTCTCATAGTGAGGGGCCCAACACTGATCGCAGCACCTGAGATACAGCCTTACCAGTTCTGAGTACAGAGGGATGATCGCTTCCCTCCTTGTGCTGGCAACACTATTTCTGATACAAGCCAGGATGCCATTGGCCTTCTTTGCCACTTGGGCACAAGGCTGGCTCATGTTCAGATGGCTGTCAACTAACATCCCAAGATGCTTTTCCTCCTTGCAGCCTTCCAGCCACTCTGCCCTAAGCCTGTAGCATTGCACAGGGTTATTGTGAGTGAAGCACAGAACCCAGCACTTGGTCTTGTCAAACCTCATACAATTGGCCTCATCCCAGCTATCCAGCCTATCAAGGTCCCTTTGTAAGGTCTTCCAACCCTCACGCAGATCAACACTTCCTCCCAACTTGGTGTCGTCTGTAGACTTACTGTGGGTGCACTCAATCCCCTTGTCCAGTCATCAGTAAAGATATTAAACAGGGCTGTGGTGATCGGTCACCAGCTGGATTTAACTCCACTCATCACCACTCTGTGGGCCCAGTCCGCCAGCCATTTTCTTACCCAGTGAAGAGCACATCTGTCTAAGCCACGAGCTGACACGAAGAAAAAAGCTGCTGCATATGAGAGTGAGGGATCCTGCCCAGATCCATAGATCCACTCAGACTCCCAAGCTGCTGGCTCAGAGCTGCTATCTGCAAGGCAGGAGCTCTGCAACACAGCCCGACAACTTGAGCAATAAGCATTGCTGGGGAGAGGCTGCGCTTTGAGAAGAGACACCACTCTTTGAGCACCCATCAACTGCTCAGTAAACACTTGAAATCAGGAATGAATAGCTCTGCCTCCTTGGAAGGCCACTTAACAGCTCTGAGAGTAGCTACAGAGACTGCACCTAACCACAGCAAGCTTTTGGTGAGAGCCACCAGAGCTTCAACAGCCCACTAGAAGGACGTGGGTAACCACTAGCCACACCACACTACTGCAGCTCTCCCATACTGGCCTGGGGAAAGAGAAACAAACCCGGCTACCCCAGGGTGGAGATCTGCTGGCTGCAATCTGAGAGCCACATTTTGACTGTTGGACGTGGCTCCATTCCCCACCACCCAGATCTGGAAGGATCCCTTGCCTACAGCATCTCATGCAGAGGTTGTATTTCCTCCACAACAAAATGTTGCTAAAACTGCTTTTGTCAAACTGCAGCGTGAGATCGGTGTCTCCTTTAGGATTTTTTTTCTTTTCGTGTAGTAAATTAAATCGCAGTTTTTAATGCGGTGATTCCAAACCTACTGAAATCATGGAGTCAGCAGTTAGAACCACTGCTGGTGTTGGTGTGGTTTGGCCAGGTGCACAAGGGTTTGGGCTCTGAACTCTCTGGCTATGGGTGCTGGCTGTTCTCCACACAGACACTCTGCCTCAGGAAAGAAAATACATTTTCTGCTACAGACAGGAAAAATTAGCCAGTGGTTGACATCCAAATCCTCTCATTGAAATACCTCCACATTAGCATGTGGTTTAGAGCTAGATCCAAGTTTTGCAACTCAAAATCTACCTCCGAAGCTCCGTGCAATTAATATTTCCACAGGCACAGACTCAAATTTCTATCAGGGAAGCCACATGTGTAGGAAATTGAGTGTTCTCATAGCAAGACCCACCCCTGAAAGACCAGAAAAGTGCTGCTTTTGGATTCAGTGTTGTTCGGCCAAAGAGGTGTTCACTCACATACTCAAAGAACTTAACAGAAGGAGGAACCTTGACAGTATGGAAGTACCTCCAGGGGTTGATCCTTCTTTTTAGGCCTTTTGTTCATGGATGCACCATCCAATAAATCGTTCTCTTCATCATCTGAGAACACAGAGTCTTTCATTTCACAGTTTGCCTCACGTGGCTTTTCATATTTATCGTTCACATCTATTTAACACGGCCATTTACAGTCTAAATATGAAGACAAAGGATGAGGAAGATCAGTGATTTGATTCACATTCCACCAAACTCCACTTCACTGCAAAGCCATGCATCTTCCAGGCATTAATAGACAGGAGGTTCACACTTCACACTCCACTAGCAGCAGCTGTTGGGTTAGAAATCAAAAGGACCTTGGTTGCAAAGCCACTATAAGCACTTCTTGGATTATTCTATGCAGAATTTAGACTAAATTCACAGCCTGGTGTTCTGGAGGTCATCTCTATAAAGATTTTGTTTGCTCGTTAGGCTCAGGGATAAATGAAATAGCTGATTGCTTGAATTGCTAATTATAGCCACAATTTCTACATCTACCACATGTAAAAGTGTCCTCTGGAAAGCACCCAATGAGTGCTGAAGCCCTGTGGACAGTATGGGGCCAGTTTCCTGGGAAATGAAGCATGACTTGAAGCATTGACTTGAAGCTGAGAGAGCCCAAGCCAAGAGCCCAGTCCAAGATCCAGTGAAGTTAAACAAAAACTTCAACAGGCACAGAAGGGACTCTCAGTAGCAGGTGTGTTGTTGTGAGACCAGAGAGGGGAAAATTCCTCTTCTGTCACGCTAGAGTAAGTCTTACAGACTGTTAATGCCACCGAAGGCAGAATATGAGCCCATGACTACAGCCCACATTGGTGGCTCTTACACTCGTGACTTATAACACGATCCTTATGGGACTGGTCACGCTGTACAACACCGTCCATTTGCTGCCTCAAATTCAGATGGTGAAACAAGATAGTATTTTCAATGGCCAGTCCCAAGCAAGAGCTATAGAAGGGACACCCAGTATGACTAAGCTCCCTGTACGTCTGCAGAGTTTCCTATCAGCAGGGCTGGATCTTTCTTAGTTTAACTGACAGTTATGCTTTTTTTTTTTCATTCTAAAACATGTGTGGAAAACAGGAGTGTAAGTGTTGAGTACTTAGATGACAATCACAATTATTGACTCTACTTGGGCTGTTCTGTAAAGACACATAGAAATAACATTCTGCATTTCTTCTCTTAGCCTGACTGTAACTCTCTGCCGGACCAAACACTACAGAAAGAGGATTCTTCAGTATCTGACCATTATTAATCCATTTAGATCCTTAAAGCACACACACAGTAACCTCCCAAAACTGGATTCTCAAACAGCTCTCAGTTGGAAAATGGAGACACAAAGGGCAAGTGATTTGTCTACAGCAACACCAGTCACAGGCAGGTCACTGGGGCTCCTCCAGTGCCAAATTCGTGTTGGCAGCTGAACACTCTCAGTGCCTGTGAGACCAGCTCAGGGTGCACTGCACACCATCCTCTGGCTGCTGACCCTGTGTCTCTTCCTTTGCCATCACTCACATGGGCAGGCTGAAACACACTGTCACGGGCTTTCAGGAAGAGCTGGAAGTTGACTTCTTCCCAGCTGTGCTGAAAAAGCTGACAGTCACATTCCAGAGAGGCCTGGAATAATGCTGAACCGTTGTTTTTTTCCTATATGTGACTGTGGCGTTAAGACTATACTGTAAGGAGAACATTAACTGTTCTTTGCAGCACTTGGCAAAATCAGTTTAGGGAGATTTTATTTTAATCACAATTTTATCTTTCCACTTGGGAAGTGAGATGTCCAGGAGATGCCTAGCTGAGGTCATCTTAGGTGCAGGAGCTGCTTTGTGGTGCCTCTCTAAGCCACGGAATAAATGGAGTCAAGCTTGTATTAAAAGCTGCTTGTTTAGTGTTTGAGCCCAGGCCGACCCAAGCATACCCTGTAGGCCGAATGCTGCCCTGACACCAATTCACACGACTGCTTCCCAGCTGCCCTGGTCCCCAGAGGTCCCTCAGATTTGGGCTACAGGCTGGACACCAGGCAGTTTGTTTCCAGTTAGTTAAACTGGGTCAGGACTTCTTGAAACTGCATCCCTGAGGTTTGC
>PPHD01030920.1:0-10196 GCA_002909625.1 Bambusicola thoracicus | reverse complement strand
AAGATAAGTTTCTACCATTAAAACAAAAAGGATTTCTTGAAAAAGTAATCTTGTCAAGCAGACTTACCTAGATCATATACTTTCTTGCTGGGAAAGGTCTGAACGCTTAAAAAAATCCTCCAGCCTCCTGGAATCCTCCAGCTTGATAAGAGACCAAATGAGATGGGGAAAATGGGGCTTTCCAGACCACCCTAAGTCCAGGTTCAGATAATAACTGGTGGAGAAGAGGGTTGGAAAAGAATGGAATCAGGCCTTCAGACATGAGAAAATACAGGCAATACTAGCTTTTGTACTCATCACGTCTAAAGCTTCCTTAGAAGCAAGGTTTGGGATTGGTTTGGGAAACAAAGTGGATTCAAAATAACTTGGAGATCATGGACTTGTCCATTTTTGTAAAGCTGACACGGTCCCTGGGCTGCCTCCATGAGAGAGGCCAGCAGTTGAGCCCACACTTTGGGTATCACCAGGTCTAGAACAAAACACCAGCAGACTTTCCCTAGGCCTTGGCATGGCCACATCGTTCCTGCCCTGGGCTGGAGAGGGGACCTGCAGAAATATGCACCCTCAGCAGGGCAGGGGGTATGAAACATGGGGTTTGCTCTCAACTCTGCTTTATCTTTTTCCTTTTTTTGTTTTTTTGTTTTTATTTTTTTTTCTTCTTTCTTCTTTCTCTTTGCCTTCTGCTTAATAAGAGTGGCTTAATCAGCCAAGTCTGCATCTTCTGTAACACTGCTGTGAGTCTGTGACCAATGAGACAGCTAAAGGCAATGCCCTGAGCAGCCCAGTGCTGCTAGAAGTTTGCCAAGTCTTGCAGTGGCTGATAAAAGCATGTGCTGTGCTCAAGCTGCTCCAGCTGCTATTGTGCATTTTTAAATGAGTTTAGGAGTGGTGGGGGAGTTCCAGGAGGCTGGGAAAAGCAAATGTTGTTCCAGTATTTAAGAGAGTAAAATGAGATGACCCCAGTAATTACAGGTTTGTCAGATTGGCTGCTGGTCCTGGAATGTCTGATGTAGAATTTGATTAATAAAGGATTAACAGTAGAAATCTAATTAATGCCAATCAGCAGGGGCTTAGAGAAAGCAGATCCTGTCAAAATTACTTTTTTGTGAATGAGATTACAAATTTTGTTGATAACCATAATAATGTTCGTCTAATAGCACTCTATAAAGTATTTGACTTGGTACTGCATGATACTGATTAAAAAGAAAAAAACAACACAACAGAAATAAAAAGTTGATGTAAAAACTGTCTGTCAGAGCCCAGAATAAACACTAGTAAGGGGTCTTTACTAGCTATACACTACTTTTACTGACGAACTCCATTAATTTCTTATTTCTTTCATATTTAAGGCCTTTTTTATGACATTCAAAGGAAATATGTTGTAGCCATGCAAGTCTGTTAGTGACTGGCTTTGGAAGAATGCTTTAAAAATGGAGGACCAGACACCGATACAAAACATGGACCGTGTGTTTGCATCCAGATTAAGAAACAGGCATTTTAGTTCAACTATGTGTTATGCCGTAGTTAGAAACAAGGGTCTTCACTGAGTTCAGCTCTGGGAAACTGATACTGAAGAATGCTCTTGGGGTCATAGTGGCCAACCATGATGAACATGAGCTCCCAACGTAGTAACAGGCAAGATTATATTCCATACAATTTACAGATGTCTCCTCTGTGTTACTAATACAAATTGCATTAACATATAGTAGCAAAACTCATCAGCATTGTATTCCACACCGTCTAATAAATGTCAAACCCTTGGCAGGGTTTCAACTCAGCTTACATTTCCCTAGTATACTTGCTCTAATTTAACCAAGGGTTCTGCCTCTATCCCTATTCATGCAGTTCTGCTGGCTCCCTCATATGAGAGCTTCTGGTTTCCTTACTGCTGGGAGAATTGTATGAGCTAGGATTGTGGGGAGAATGGACAGGTTTCTACTGCAAGATGTTGATGTATGGACCAGAGAAACTGGAATGGGAGTTAAGGGGTTATTCTTAGCACTAAAACAGTTAATAGTTCCAGAATTTGCCAACTTGACAAAGGGAAAGTTGTCAGTAGTGAAAAAAGGACATGAAGGATGACGTATATAAAGATTTGGGACAGCTTCTCAGAATTGGTGGGGTTAAACTGTCAGCCCAACTGTAAGCATGCTAGAGAGTCCCATCTCGTCCCATTTATTGTGGCTTTAAATCCCTTGGTCTGCTTGGCAAGTTGTTGCTAGCTCTTGGAGGAGTGGGTTGCCAGCATTTTAACTTCATATTTGGATAGAGGAAGAAATATTGGTGTTTGGTTGACGGTTGCACTAGATGATCTTTGAGGTCTTTTCCAACTTTAATGATTCTATGATTCTATGTTTTTTTGTTTTTTTGTTTTTTAAGAAATAAGTAGTCCTTAAAATGGAAGATTTTGGATAACCATGCAAGAATTCATTAAAGATTTAATCCCTTTTGTGGTCAGGGAACTCAGCTAAGAAGCACATCCTCCTTGTTTAGTAGCAGTTAGGAGTCTAAATCAGCCTAGAAATATTGTCAGTGTTGGTAGTTAAGGTGATTAACTGTTGGAGAATAGGTTGTGTCAAACTCAAGCCTAGAGGTTTTCCCAGATGGTCTGCTCTAGTTCTCTCAAGAATTAATTCAGGAGAGTCTCATGGTTTGTATTAGGCAAAGCACTGTACATGCCCTCCAGCCTTTCAATCTCGATCTGAAGTGAGGATGCAGAAGAAAATCCATACCAATTAGAGGAGCAATATTTGTGATGTGTCCTCTTTATTGGTTTCACTGGGGCTTTAGGAGGTTGGGTTGTATTTGTTATATTTACATTTAATATTCTGTTCTCTACTGTTGAATTCTTTTACTTCCAAGATTTAGGTTCAGTAGCAAATAGGAGATAGTTAAGACTATTAAAAATATATATTTTATATCTTTTATAATTTATATACATTTATATTTTATATAAATGAAAAAATACTGCCAAACACAGTTGTCTTTATAAATATATCTTGAGCCTAAGGTAAAGGAAATATGACACTTGATGTGTAGTCCAATTAACTGATACTTTGATATTTGTATGTTCTAATACAACATTTCTTCATTTTAGTAATCTTTAGAGGTATGTTTGAGGTGGTTATTGCAGTGAGATAAAGGCTGAGGTCCTTGAAACCCCCTAAGGATCTTTTACTTTTTATTAGATAGTATTCTGCTCTAATAATGGTAAAACCTTTTAATTCCGTGAAATGAATTTACTCAAATTTGATACAACAGAACTGTCACTTATCCTTTACTCGCAAGAGAGGAAATTAAAGCCTGAGTTTCCAAAGGACCTTATTCTAATGCTGAAACTATTTTGAAACTTTGGTCAATAATATCTCAAAGGCAATTTAGCTTTCTTTCAAAAATTAAAATTTGGGATTCCATTGACTTCAGTGATAATATATATATAATACTACAGGATAAAAACCCAGCCTTGTTATAGTAAACAGCAGTTTTAGTGTGCTCAGCACTATTTACTCCCCTTCTGAGATGGGGATGTGACACACACCAGGTAAACTTTGGAGTTTGCAGGGTTGTTAGATGTACATTTTTTGTTGTTTTGTTTTGATAATTCTACTGCTGCGAACTTCCTTAAACAATGTCCTCTGCCTTGTCACCATCATAACCAGCACTCAAGCAGGACTCTCCAGCAATAAAAGTACTCAAAGCTCTTGAAAAAGAATTGATTGCAAAGTACTTTATGTAAACATTGCGATTAACATTTAGCAGACCAGAATTAGTCGAAGTAAAAGCCAACTTTTGATGCCACTTAACAGTCTGAGGGATCAAGTAGAAGAGCTCTAGCATAAGGTCAGTGATAAATGATGCAGGAAATAGAAGTGGGAGTTTTGCACAATGACTTTGAAAACACTGCATAACTCCCAAGAGCCTTTGATGTTGAAGGAAAAGAACTTGTGAGTGTGGTCCAAGTGATAAAATCCACGTATCAATCTGCAAATTATGGCCTGTTCTTGTCTTGAATTATTCACACTGTGATTCCCAAACTAGCTTTTTTTTTTTTTTTTTTTTTTTTTTTGGTGGTTTAATTGTTGCCTCAGTCAACTCCTCTAAAGGCTCATTTGAGGCTTTTGAGCCTGTGAAACATTATTTACATAAAAATAAATAAATCAGAAGGCAAGCCTTTTATTTTAGACTGATTCTCTCAGGTACTTCGAACACCAGTGATAAAGTCCATCTGCAGCAAAAATGAATTGTGTTAATCCAGGATTAACACAAAGCCCATCTGGAACCTGTTGTAAAAATTGACAGTCTGAAAGTCAGGCTGAACTCCCCATTGTAAACATCCTGTGTGTGAGAATCTGCACCTTCAAACAGGGTAGCCTGATGGGACACAAGCAACATGGTGTCTGTGCTTCCTGCAAGAGCTGTGCTCACAACCTGCCAGCACTTCTGCTGCTGTAGCTTGGAGAGCAGCCATAGTGCTTCCTGCTAGCACGTTCAGATTGCGTTGGAGCAGAGTCATGCAATCCCCCTTGCTTTCAACAGAAGTTGTACAGTTTAAATTAATGTCAATAGGGGATATGCACAGGCATCATGGGAAGAATAGACTTCATAGTGTGCTAATTAAAATATATTCCCCTATTGTACTTTTCCCTAGCACCCCACTCTTATAACCAATTTACTCTGCAGAACTGATTATCATGCTAATAGCATTCCCTCCAGTTCTCAAATAGGACTCCAGTTGAGAATATCCATTAAATGTAAAGTTATATAACCTGTGAGGTGCAATATGGGAAGTAAAAACTTGTTAAAGGCTTTCTTTGGTATGAGTTTACTTTGTTATGGTGTTCTGCTTTTTAGCTTTATTTTTGAATGTTCACATAACAATTTCCAGGTGCAGATCAGTTGATTCCATACCTGAGGAGGAAAGCCAAAGAAGTCTTCCTTCGTGCATTTCCCTACTAATTTTTTTAGTTTCTTTTCGACTTTGTTTTTACCCGATTCTCCTTCACTTTCTCATGCTGTTGTTTTGAAGTCTTCCCCTCCTCACTTTACTGTTATCTTTAGTTTTCCTATTTTCTTGATATGCAAAGGTGTCTGTCATTCCTTCATCCCTTCCACGCAGCTATAGTCTTTCTTTAGGTTCAGTGGATCTCAGTATGCACTCAGTCCTCCAAGTGTTATCAACAGAGTGTTGAGAAATGAAGAAATAGAAGTAGGTCAGGGTGAAACTTCATCATCAGTGCTGCTTTCCAAGGAGCTCCTGCATTTTCTTTGTTTTTCACACAAAATACTGTTCATGAGTCTATTGTATTTTATACTCCAATTACTTTCAAGCTACAGTTTTCCCAAATCTTAGTTGTTTCCTCTATGGCTTAACTGGGATTTTGGTAGCAGCAGAATTTCACTCTATGTCTTTCATGAAATTCTCCACTAGAGAGCAAAGCTGAGGAAAACAGATGAGCAACTGGAACAGGCATTTTTTTTGGAGACTGTCGATACGGCACTCAGTCCCACCAGCTTTTTTTGGTTTAATTTCTGTTACAAAAGAGTGACTTTCCTGTGCAGCAATGACCCTTTTCTAAACTGGTAGCAAGCAGTTGAAGCACTCCTCGACGTGCCCACTCTGTGGAGTGTCAAGTCTTTCAGCCTTTGGCAGCTGACCTCCATGCTCTAGACATTAGCTAGGTACGTGCAGGTGGAAAAACATAAATTGTTAGCACAAAATGTTATATGTTTCTTGGAGCATCCTATATGTGAGCGAACCAAAATGGGACCATGTGTATGCCTTTGTGATGATCTTCTAGAGTCCTCACCAACAAATGATCTGATCTTTTTTGAAAAGATACAGTGATAGACCTCACTAGTGAAGCCATTGCTATGAAAGTGATTGAATAGGGCAGGTGTATGTAAGGAGGCCAGGTTCAACAAGAGAACCATTTCTGTTCTTTCACGTGCAAGCTAGCTAGAAAAGACAAGGCTGTCCCAAGAAGTACAAAAAGTCAATAGATTATTTTCAGGCCAAGCCATGATGGTTAAGACAGGGATGACTGAAAAGCCGGATGGTCAAAAGATAATGTTTCTTTCCCTCAGATATGGAGTAAAGGGAGTCTATATTGAAATATAGGTATACCATCACTTATTTTAGTTAAACGGGTTTAAATTGGTCTAAATGCTGTTAAAGTGGCAGCTTCCTTTGAGAAGGACAGAGCAGACATGTCAGGCATTAAATGTTCATAGGGATCATCTAATAAACAGCTCAGTGCTGTGACAACAGTTTCTAATTGCTTGTAGTGAATAGCAGCATCAACATTCCTGCTTGCCAAATTACATAAATAGCATGAATATAGAAAATTTACAACGGACTCAAGTTTGAAAAAATGCTTTTTTTTTTCTGCCAAGGTCCCAAACTCTTAAATCCTTTTGTCTTGATGCAGCGCTGCTTTCATAAGCCCATGCAGCACTGATGTTTGCCATGGGGGCTAATATAGAAATAATCTACCTGTAATTAAAAAAGATAGATATCTTCCAGCTCAAAGATTACAGCTCATTACTTTCCTTGGTCTCATGTGAAAAGTAGTCTCATCTATCTTGTCAAAAAACATAATCCAGGAGTCCTGTCCATTTGCATAAGGGTTTTATATAAGGACACTCAGTAGGAAGAAGTGCTTGTATTTGATATGGAGAAAGTTACAGTAGGAAGTTGTGGCCTTCAGTATGCTGTAATGTTACAGCCAACCGGTTGTGGCTCAGACTGATTGCAAGGAAGCAGATGATTGCAGTTGCTTTGTCATTAGTCCAATCTGTGTTGCTCTGCAGAACTGATAGCTGATATGATTCTTAATGAATGCAAGCAAAAGTAGCAGCTGAAGAGAATTCAGAATTGCCTGTTTGAATAGCTGCTGTATCTTTTAGTGTCCTGAGTTCCTTGACTGAAAGAGCCAGAGGATGACAAGGCATGGGCAGACATTCCTCTGCAGAAAACAGGTGGCACAGCAGCACTTGCTTACTCTTCTATACCTGGAGGGTAGAAACAAAATGTGATGAGATAGTCTGGAAGAGCTCATGGTGCGCATTTTGTATTGTAAGGTTGTTATGGTGAGAAACCCAAATTGCTTCAGTATCTCATGGAATTGCATCTTCCTGCAAGTGCTAGCAGGGCACAGAGGGAGTTTGTTTGGAAAGATACCTGAAGCTTTCTTTAGGTAATATTTCCTTTAAATGTGGTACTGTCATTGATAGATTATTGAGAAGTTTAGTATATGAAGTGGCTCTAATTCCAGCCTGGAGACTGAGTAACAAAAATATCAATCCATGGAGCATTTTACAACCTGTGGCTTAGCTATAGTTTCTGAACCAAACATCTGTAAACTACACTACTTGTATGATTCATCCATGGTGCACAGTCCCACTTAGAAGAAAACACATACGTGAAAAGGATAGATATGAAATCCTAAAGGAATATCTCCCCTGTAACCTGTGTACATACTGGCAGTATATTATAAGGAAACACTTAAACACTGGAACTAGTCATTAAGGTCAGGGCAAAAAAGACCAATTCCTTGACAGCTAAGGACTGCAATTGAGTCTCCAAAATGATGACGATGAAGATACAAATAAAGAAAGGAGTCCAAAACTGAAAAAATGTCTTACTCACCAGATGATCCCATGTCCCTGAGGAAGTATGGGGAGTGCAAACGTAAATCTCTTACTAGAATGTAGCAGTACAGACTAAAATTGAGAATTTGTCTATTCTTTTACATACAAAGGCTTTTTTTGTTGTTGTTTTTTGTTTGTTTTTTGTTTTTGTCTAGCTTGTAAAGCTCTGATCAATGTGCTGGCCTTCTACTCATCCTTGCTGTGCTATACTGGCATATCATATTGGATTTAGCATAATTGGAGATATTTGAGCCTATTTTGAGCATCTTTAGTGCTGTAGAATATATGAGGAAATAAAGCAGGTAGTGCTAAGGGAAGAACAGTTGCACGTGAGATGCTCAAGAATTATATCCCTGTTAAGGTCTTGTGTAAGCTAGGGCAAAAGGTTGCAGTGGAATATGTGAAGTAAACCTACTGGAAACGTCTCCTGGGTGCAAGGCACTTTAATGTGAACAGCTTAACGCGCATAAAAAGCTGTGTGCTCTTAGAGGCTCCTTAAACTGTTACCAGTCTTTAAATCTTGGGCTAGATAGTGCCCAAGTGATCAATTCTTAAGCATACAGCTTGCTGGCCTCTAATGGGGGAGAGCAGAAAATGTGTTGAAATGCAGATCCTCCTGCTTCCAGTGAGGGCTGAGGCAAGGTGGCTTTTCTGATCTCAGCAGTATCTGTCCTCCATTCAGCCTAACTTTAGGGATGTGATTTAGAAGGCATTACAAAAATGGAAGACTTACAAGGGTAACAGATCTGCTTATTAAGGTATGTTTGTAATGGAAGATCTGTAAGTAATGAAAAGAGAGACAATTTGAGCAAGCAGCAAGGCAGATCTAAGACTGTGAAATGAATTTCCACAGAAATCTTGGTAAGCCTCCTTGAAATATATTATACTTAAGTGTGTTTCTCTTACATATTAGCTGTTGCTTATTAACATTTTAGAGAAGTCTTTGAAAGGAAAGTTTTTAAGTCACCCAAATTTGTAGCCCAATTGTTAATAATTACTTGGATCTCCAAGAATTGTGGTGTTTTGTCATTTCATGCAAAAATAAAGTTGCAAATGTAGAAAATAATTATTTGTGGTAAAAAATGTGCATGTAGGCTATGCAGTGAAATGCAGCATACACAATGCCAGCAAAATCATAAATTCTGAAGCTTGTGCATAATGACTAGCGAGAGCAGAAATTTTTGTTACTTTCCTAATAATAAAACACTTGATGTGGAGCTAAAAAGCCATACTGAGATGAATGTTTTGATTATCTTAATTCCTAACCAACTACTTGATGCAAAAGTTTTTAGTTTAGTAAGAGGCTATCCATCAGCATCAACTTTCAGTCTCGAATGAAAAGCCCAAGACGTGAGTTTGAAATGCAGCCAGTCAGACCTCATAGTTTGTTGTCATGCCAAGCTGAAACATATTTCAGGGGAGAAAAAAGGCTGAAATGCTGTTTTCAAATCTGTTTTGTCCTTTATACTATAAAATGTTCAATTACATATCCATAATGGCAGCAAACAATATGCCATTTTATATATTGAGAAGTTGACATATTTCATGTCATCTTTTGTCACAATCCAAAGAATTTCATGTATTCTTTTGTTGCTTGATTTCTTTAGAAATTACCATAAAGTAATTAGTGCTGCTCCTTGGTAGGAGTAAAACATTTTATGTGCCAACACATTTCTGATTTGTACTGTAATTAAAGAAAATTTGACTTGAACAAGAAGATAAGCAACGAATGTACTAAGTGGGGAGCAGCTGTTATCAATATCTTTTGTTTTCAAAGACAGGGAAGCACCAGATACCAGTGAGGTGACTACAGTAAACATTTGTGGAAGTGCATTACCTGTTGAGTTTGGTTGGCAGTGTGGGAAAAGTGGGCTTTTGGGAAATTTTGTGGATACTTGTACAGAGATCACTGGAGGAGGTGGTGATGCTGGCTGGGACATACCATGCCTTGGAGTAATGCTCCTCCTCTGCCCTTGCCTATGGACTGATAGGGAATTTTTTTAAGGGAAAAGAAAAAAATACTGTGAAGTAATGATTAAAAGCAATCGGAAAGACCCCTTACTGTTGCACAGAACTTTTGCATTGAATGTGCAACTTGTTTGGCAGCAAGCACAGAAACACAGGCTGTGGTTCTTTCCAAATCAGCTGGTGAATCGCAGTCGTAGATAGAGAAGTTAAATGATGTGTTGAGGTATTTCAAGCCAAAGCAATTTTTTTTAATCATTACAAACACACTATCATAGAACATGCATTATGAATTTTGTGTAACAGTGTTCATAAACTCCTGAAACATTGTCAGTCTACAAATCTGGAGAAATAATGAAGAATTGTGCTTACATTCCTGCCTTCATAAAGGTGATAATAGACGCGCATTTGAAAATCTTGCAGTTGAGCAGAGTATTTTCACAGTCTCTTCAAAATAAAGGTTTATCTAGTACGGACAAGAAAATTATTTGAGAGGAAGAGGTGATTATTTCAATACTGTACTGAGCCCAGACCTTACCAAATAATGGTCTATAGTTGTGTCCCCAGTCATATAAAGCTAA
>PPHD01030919.1:0-10196 GCA_002909625.1 Bambusicola thoracicus | reverse complement strand
TAGAACAAATCTCTGCCAGAAAAGTGTTCTCTTTGACTAGCTCTGAGGCAGGATGATGGCCTGGACTCGCTTGTGAAGACTGCTGCAGCCTGATTTTCCTCTCATTGACAGCACTGTTGACTGCTATAGCTGTGCCTTCTGTAGCATATAGAAGCAGACGACGTGTCAGTGCAGGGTTTTGGATGTGGTGCCTGCATTTTTCCCCTTCTCCTTTTCCAGGCTTCAGGAACAATCTTACATACTCATCAAGTTTCAAAACAAGTTAAAGTAGGTCAGATCATAACTTTACCAGCTGATTTATTTCAAGAGTGATGAATTCCATACAGTCTGATGTCTCTTTCAGTAAAGACACGATTGACTTTTTTTTTTTTTTGGTGTTACAAGGTCAGTATTTTTGTGGCACTTCAACTTAAAAGGAGTCTTATGAAGATGCTTCTGTTGTTTTCTTTTATGTTTTTCTTTTTGAAACTCATCAAGAAGGTTTCTGTGTTCAAAGGCAATGCTTACATTCTCCTAGAAACTTTTTTTCCTTTTTTTTTTTCTATGGATTTCAGCTGGATTGGCTTCCTGACTTGAACTGCTGTATTAACACCAGGGTAGATGTGAGGGCTGGCAGGAGCACAGTAGTGAGCACATCTGGCTGGAGGCAGGGGGTGAGGACATGAGGCAGGCTGGGTAGGGAGAACAAAGCACATCTGACCCCTGGGCACCTTTCTGAGGACCTACCTATACCTCCAGAGGAGCTCACAGCTGTTGGGTAGAAACATATGAGTAATGGCAATGTGCAGACATGGCTGTTCCTGAAGCTGATTTTAATCCATAGCTTTTGTTTTCACTCCAGACCCTGCAGGGACTTGAGCAGGTTCCCCTGCAGGATCAAGACATCTCTGCTGCCTCAGCAGCATCACCCTCTCCTCTCCCCAGTGCTCTCCACAGGCAGCCCCCCGCTTCCCCAACAAAAGCCCATTGCTCAGGTCTGATGCAGAAGAGAGACCAGATCTGGTCCTGGCAATAAGGCTTCTCTCCCCACTGGTGGCTCTTGGGGCTGGGCAGGTGTTTGGTCCTGACAAAGGCTTTACAATCTCATGAGCAGGGGATGAGGAGAGAAAAACGTGGTCCAGTTTAAGCCAGGACATGCTGCACATATGTTTTGCATCCTGCAGTTGGTGGTGTTTGCAATCTATCAGTGAAGGCGTGCTGTGCCAGCGGCTTTGTTGGTGGAGTTTTGGAGATGCTGCTCCCTCTTCCACTTGCTTCCTCATTATCCCCTGTATCTATTAGAAAGGGCTGAAGGATGGGGCAGCGAGAAGAGTTGGGCTTTGGTGTGATAAGTGAGGCTACTGTGGCAGCTAGACCGGACTTGCTACTCCTATCTTTTTGGCTGCATCCTGGATGACAACAGAGGAAACTTTGTAGCTGGTGTTGTAGGGATGTTGTTCTGCCGCTGGGCCAGTACTTGTTGCTTACCTGAGTGCTTTGTGGCTGCTTGAAGGCAGGGCATCTGCCTCAGCTCATCTGGGATAGGATAGGATATGATGGAGCAGGGCTGCGCCACTGTGGGCCCATCTGCCTACCTGTGCCCCTCAGAAGGGTTTTGGCAGATGCAAGCAAACCTCCATGAAGAAAATGTGTGTCCTTTCATCATAACCAAGCTTGCACAACTGGCTTTGTGACTCATCCTTCTGGCAGTGGTTGCATTTAATGAATCGAAGGCTGAAGTTTCACCCCACAGAGAACAAAGCCCTCCTGGATGCAGGACAGTGAGTCATCAAGCTGCCTGTGAATAGCAGGTTCCTGAGAACCACCTAGAACAGATGCCTGTGCAGGCTTTGCGCACCTGCCAGTTTGCACTCAAGGAATGGAGGGCCCATATGGGTTCTACTTTGAGGCTCAGAGGGTTTTTAATATAGGCATAGGCTTTGCCTTGCACAGCATGGCAGCTGCTCAGTTTTGGTCTGAAATGATGGTGGAAGTGAGATATCATCACTGAAATCTTACAAAATATTAGCATCAAAAACACTAGTACAGCTTGTGTGTTTAGAACTGAAATGGATGTCTATAGGGAAAATGGATTAGAGTCAGTTCCCAGTTTTGCCACAGCCCTTCTTTCCTGTCCTGACTTTGGGCAGGTTAATTCTCTTGGTACCATCACATGCACAAAGATTATATGAATCTTTATGTTTTAAAGCTATAGAGATGTTCAGCTTATGATCATTTATACTAACTGGAACTCTTGAGATCTGTTTCTTAGAGAAGCTTTGCACTGTGGCATATAAATGTGCTGAGGTTAGAGAGAGTGGCAAATCATACTGTGTCTGGCTGTGCTCCTGCTGCCCATGCCTGTCAGTCCCCCTGTAGGTGTGCAGGAGCTGGCTGTTGTGTTTTTAACGTGGTGCTTGTGTGAGAAGGCTGGATGTGCAGAAAGATGTTAGGTCCATCCCTGCTTTGTCTGGAAATTATGCCCACGGTGGAGGAATGCTCTTGGGAAGGGGTTGTATGAGCTTTGATTTATGGGGATAATTAAGCTTGCAGCCCATAGTCCCCTGGAGCCCTTCAGTTATGTGTCAATAACCTAATGAAGTTTGCATTACCATTGCCTATGGTTATATGCAAGAGCATGGAAGTACTCAAAGCCTCACCCATATGTGTTTGTGCGGGATCACCAAGAGTCTTTATGGTTGCCCAGGCTTTGAGCTCTTTGTCTAGCAGCACCAGTTACAACTGGTTTTTGCAATAGGATTGCCTGTCCATGGGAACTGAACTCTCCTTGAGAATGGAGCCATCTGATGGGTCCCAGTTAGCTATGGTCCAGTGAGCAGTGGCCCTGAGACAGCTGATGCTGTCTCCTTGCCCCAGTGAATATCTGAAATAGTGGTGTGGAGTGATAAAGGAGCTGCAGTTGCCCATCTCAGCCCCCTGGTTCAACATGTACAAAGCATTTCATTGGCCATTCCTTGCTTTTTCTCCTGGGATGAAACCATCTCTCCTTCCTTCCTGACTTACTGTCTTTGCTGGGGACTGATTCAGCATGGGAATGCAGACAAAGTGCTGCAGACCCAGATGGAGACCTGGAGGGCTTTGTGCTGATGTCTGCCTCAGGAGGGGACCAGGAAGGCCAAGCACTAGTACACTGCTTTAGTTGTGTTTCAGGCTCCTTCATGACTACCAACAACTCTAAAACGGCCATTTCCAGTTCTTTGCTTCCTAAACCATTTTCTTTGCAAAACTGTTGCTGAGTTTGAGTCACAAAAGTGCTCTGAGGCTTTGGGTGTGAAATACTATGACAAAAGCAGGCATTCCAAGTCTTCATTACATTGCACATTTTAAATAATGGAAAATTGGTCTAAAATACAATAAAATTAGCATAAAAAAGAATGTTTTCCAATTGCCTGTCAGGATCCCTTCATTCTCATTACTGTTTTCGTGTGAAGCAATGAGTATAATGCTTGTTGATAGTTGTTTGTTCCCTTGTTGTCTTGAAGTAGCTGGAAGCAATTTACAAGAGTTACTCTTGCTCAACATCTAGGAAAAGAAGGGAATGGAAAATGTTTACTTGCTTCTTGTTGGTAAAGAGTTCAATTCCCGAAACAGCGGAGTGGAATAAATATGAATCAACCCTTGCTGTTGACTTTAGAGGATGAGGGCCCTGTCCCATGCTGCTCATGCTTGCTGACGTAGAGCAAAGGTAGATGTCTAGCCCCTCTATGCCCATGGCTGCATCAGTGTGTTGCAGTGTCCGTCTGTGCCATTCCCACTACAGGAGAAAGCCGTTATGGAAAAAGTAGCTGTATAAAGGACAGGATTATCTACTGTGTCATACTATGTGCAGGTGCTAAGTATTTTTCCTGTCAGCATGTGGTATGGTCCACCTGACCTGTTCCTACATTGGCTGTGCCACCAGACCTTTACTGCCAGAACCACCATTTTGCTCGCTTTGTGCAAATCTGAATTTTAGAGTCACAGAATCATTAAGGTTGGAAAAGATCACTAAGATCATCATGTCCAACCACCAACCCATCTTCATCATGCCCACTAACCATGTCCCTTAGTGCCATAACTACACGTTTCTTGAAAACCTCCAGGGTGATTTCTCCACCACTTCCCTGGGCAGCCTGTTCCAGTACTTCACCACTCTTTCAGAAAAGAAATTTTTCCTAATATCCAGCCTGGACCTCCTCTGGCATGACTTAGAGCCACTCCCTCTTATCCTATCACTGTTACCTGGGAAAAGAGGCAGACCTTGCTCCACCCTCCTTTCATGCAGTTGTAGAGAGTGATAAGGTCTCCCATGAACCTCCTCTTCTCCTGACTGGACAATTTCAGTTCACTCATCTGTTACCCATAAGACAACTTCATTGTCCTTCTCTGGCCATGCTTCAGGGCCTCGACGTCTTATCTGTAATGAGGGGCGGAGACGGATGATCACCTCCCTGCTCCTGCTGGCTGCACTATTTCTGATACAAGTCAGGATGCCATTTGCCTTCTTGACCACCTGGGCACCCCCAGATTTCTTTACTCCACACAGCTTTCCAGCTGCTCTGCCCAAAACCTGTAGTTTTGAATGGGGTGGTTGTGACCAAAGTGCAGGACTCAGCACTTGGTCTTATTGAAGCTCAAACAACTGGCCTCAGCCCATTGATCCAGCCTATCCAAATCCCTCTGTATAGCCTTCCTACCCTCAAGCAGATGAAAACTTCCTCCCAGCTGTGTGTCATCAAAGACAGTGTGCAAATATTTTTTGATCAGTCAGGGTTTGTTTTCACACATTACTTTCATGTATGCATGTTTCTTTATTGAATGTGTGCTGGCATTTGGAGAGAGTTAAACTACACCCTCCTGTTTTTGACTTGCCCAGGGACTATCCTCCTCTCAGCACAGAGCATCATGGGTTGTTCTTTGACTTCCTGTGGATAGACTAATTAAATGAAGCAGCATCGTGCTCGATTTGGTAAGAAGATGCATTCTTAGCTAAATTTGCCTAATGCTTTCCTGATTTGTGTAGATTTTTGCTCTCTTTCCACCTTGAGCTGGACAAAGATGTGGTCTTAGTCCAGCAATCAAACATGAAAGAGAGCCCATGGGTACAAAGTGCCTTCTTTGTGCTGGAATTCAGCCAGAAGAGACAAACTATCTTCAGTGTGAGGTCTGGTAAAGCCTCTTCCCACAGAAAAGGTGTAGAAATTAAAAAAATAAAAATAAATAAATAAAATTGGGATGAGAAGTGTCTCAGGATAAGTCAGGGCAATACAGTGGCTGTTCTGGTGGCACTGATCTGCACTGTCAGAGAGCTCATAGGCAGGATGTGCAAAGCTGACACAATGGCAAGGTAGTGATAGGGCAAGAGGCTGTTACTTGTCCCCATGTGAGCAATAGGGTGATGTGGTGTCTTTTGGAGCAGTTTTCCAGACAAGGTCCAAGCTTGTTACAGCAGTGTTCACTGAGTGCGGCTGCTGGCTTTACCTGAAAAATGGGCTGTGAGAAGAGAAGCAGGGAGTACTGGTGCAGAGAGCAGCTCACGCCACCCTTGGGGGTGTGGATGTTCTTTAGCTGTCTGTGTGGTGATGGCTGCTGCTGTTTCCCCTCTCTGCCTCACCACCAGGTGATGAGCTTCTCTGGGGTCTCTGATGATGCTGTAGAGCAGCTATATGCCTACTGCAAGGAGAGAGTTTTGCAAAGGGAGTTATTTTGGAGAAACAGGTGGTTATGCTTGGGAGGAAATATCTCCTGCTTTCTATCAGTTTTGCTCTTTCCTTTTTAAGCTCTGGTTAAAGAGAGTTCTGCAGCTCACAGTGTTGTTACCAGCCTGAAGTGTTGCATGGACTCCCTGGCCTTGCTGATCACCCTTGTGCAGCTGGATTAGCTGCTCTCATCTCCTTTTTAACACAGACTGTTAGTGTCTCAGCAAATCCTGACATTTAACACCTGTGGTTTTGCTTGCCCAGGCTTAAAAATGAAATATTCAAGCTAGAGCCACCCACAATTTGTTTTGTTAGATTTGGCTGATCTAACCTGTACCATATAGCGATCTCTTCTAGAATGTAACATTCTGAATCCCGTATAAATCGTGCATTTTAATGAATGAAAATCTTTTCTGTGTGGCTAAAATCACTCCCACAACCTTTGTGTGATAGGAAGCAACGACAGAAAATATGTATGGTTCCTTAAGCTGATAGAAAATTAGCACAGTCACAAAAGGCACACATGGCTTTAGCACTGCTGCTGAGAAGGGAAAATGAAGAAAGCCATTGCTCAGTAAGGAAGAGGCAAGGCTGAAGAATGGCTTCTGCCGGAGGAATGGCTTCTTCCTGGGGAAGCTCCCCCTCATGCAAAAAAGCCCCATTCCCTGGACACCCCAAGGGAAGGAGGGCTCTTCTGAAGGTCTGTTCTGCAGATGCTGCAACGAGATGCTATAAAATGTGTGGCTAGAGGATATCCTAAATACACTTACATTCATATAAAAATACACGCATGTGTTTGTACTATTTATGAAATATGAAGCCAGCGGTTTCTTAGCCAACCCCTTAATTTGTCTGGAACAGCGCAGGCATAATGGAAACTGCCTACACATTTTTCCATTATAAGTTACAAAGGGGAAAGGAAGGAGAAACTGGTAATAGAAAAACACATGCTCTGTCAGCTGTCACATCAGTGCCTTGCAGCCAGGCAACGCTGCCTTCACACTGGTTTGTGGACAAATTGTCCTCCTTATGCTGGTGCTTACTGCTAGTCTTCCCCTGCAAGTGCGCTCCTGCCCTGGTGCTCTTAGTGTGGGGGGGGAGGGATGTGGCTGTGCTTGCACAGGGACAGGGTGAGATTGCAGCTCATTCTCCCCTGCTTTGTGCCTTCCTCTGTGATTAGAGAGAACCTGGCTGTGCCATTGCCCCTCACATGGGGCAAGAACTTTTTCTGCTGTTGTCCTACTGCTTGCTGTTCCATGCACACCTGTGACAAACACCCAAGGCTTTATCCAGCCCTGGGCAGCAGGAGCCACCTTGCCCATAAAACAGTCAGGAGGGGATCGCTGCTGGGGATGCAAAAGTGACAGAATCGTTGCTGGTGTCAGCAGGCACCACTTGGGAGAAGTGTCAGGTGCATCAGTTATTCATTGAAACCAACCCTATGATCACAATGAAAAGGCTATGAATGGAAAAGGCGGTCTTATAAACTCACTGGCATTTTTCTAAAGAATGTGTTGTGTTGACAGTGCAAACTATTCTGCACAGCAGGGGGGGAAAATGCAGCTGGTAAGAAAGGCAGAACTGAGGGGATCTGTGAATGTGTGTGTGTTTTTGTTTCTCACTATATTGTCCTATAACCCATATGCATCACTATGTGTTATGTTAGTGGAATTTTGCTGTTCAGCAGCTGTTCGGGCAACGTGAAGGCAGGCCTGCTCATCCTTTTTAACCATCAAAGGTACACTCTTGATCCATTTACGGCTGCCCCAGGGTACTGCACCGCACATCCTTCTCAGCAGCAGTGCCAGCTTCAGGCACTCCTGCCAGCTTGGCTCTGAGGCCGTGCAATGATCTCTCTGTTGGTAAAGCAGCATTACAAATAATGAGGATAACTTGCCTTTTACCTCTTAGTGCACCATCAGCTGTGCTGGCTCAAGGGGAGGGTAGCACAGAGGATCAAGCAGCCAGAAGGCGATAATACCTTGCCCTGGCTTTGCTGCGGAGAAACACTCTGATATAGCGAACTGATATAAAATCTGTACATTAAGCTTCTTTTTGGGATGGCCACCTTAGATGCCGTGAAGATTTCTCATTGATACCATAAGCCTTGTGTAGTTCTGCTTGTTTCAATCCCCCCTCCTGTCTTTGGTTGGGCCTCTGAACGTGATTGCTCTGTGCTACGTTAGAGACACGACAGCAGCTTCTGCTAACTACTGGGCCTGTACCTGGAAATGGATGACCATGAAGCCTTCCTAAGGTCTTATTTCAACACAGAATTCAGGAGACAGAGCCAAGTTTGGCCACGATATCTCCAGCAGTTTGCTAAATTCTACTGTTCGAAGTCATTCCAGGTACAGTGTCGGTTGTTGGACAGGAAATTAAGAGGAAAAAATTGGAAAAGGAAGAAGCAGCCCTGTCCTGAAGGGATATAATTTATTACAAAATAGTACTAGCTTTGTTTTTAATGAAGGCTATTGCTTAGGACTGCAGAAGTGTGACTCCTCTCTTGATCTGTGCTCCAAGACTAATGCTTCAAAAAAATTGGTATGTCCTTATCAGTGGTTTCAGCTTCTTTAGTGTTTCCAGCCTTGGCAAAATGGGAGTGGGAAGGCTTGAAACATTGTGCGTCATTTCATTCACTAGAATAATTTGTCCTCTTCCTTGACACTTTGTTATGTTTGGTTTCAATGGTACAGTAACATCTCTCAATAGCACTATAATTTACTAATATCTAAAACACAGGGATGTTTTATATTTAAAGAATTGTGACTGCCTTCTCATTGCCCTCCCAGAGAAATCTGAGCCTGTTGTTCCCCCACACAGTTAAGTGCACTAAGAAGCAGGGCCTTTACCCCCGTATTACAGACAATACCTGCCTTCCCTAGCAAGTGACTGATCCTGGAATTGCTTTCACTTTTCATCCATCTGCTATCAATTTAACTGGCTCAGTTAGCTAAGGGCTCCTTCACACATCCTTGCAAGAATTTACAAAACCTGGTTCCTATAAAAATTAAGGGGCAATCCCCATGTTTACCCTCTTGCTCAACTTGCCATGTTGCATTGCTACCAGTTAGTGCTAGAACATAGCCATGCCTCCCTGGATCTCCAGCTTGAGCCTGTGTGGGTGGAGATCTGATGGCTTGACTAAGATTCCCAGCTGTTGTCGTTACCTTGGCACCTCAGTTGTTGTGTATGTGCAGTAGCTTTGCCTGGGCTGCTGTGTTTCTGGATGTCTGGAGCATAAGTGCAGTGCTGTGGCTTTGCAGCTTGTCAAAGTAGATCTGGCAGACAGGGAGTAGCTTTGAAGCACACACCCTGCACCTTTGGTCAGAGTGGGTGTTTGAGGCCTGGGCTGCTTTTTAGCCCTCTAAGTTGTGACACCTGGGCAGATGGCCACCATCCTGATGCTTCCCACACAGCAGACTTCTTATATATAAGGTAATGCAGGGAGGAGATGTATGAGTCTGTCCAGGAAGTTGCAATCAGCCTGCACCTGAAAGGCCAGCAGACCTAGTGCAGAGATTTACAGTATGTAGTATATATCCACGTGTGTAGTGAGAGGAGTTGTCTTTTGTGGCTGTCTTGGGTCTTTCAGCTAAGAAAGACTGACTGTAATGCAAGACTGGCTTTACTGCTGTATGCGGTTCCACATGCAGAGCACATATGGGCATCAGACCACACAATCCGAAAATACACATCTCTCTAGTGACATTTAGCCTTAGTTTTCCAAATGAAAGCATTATTGACGTGCAGCAAGACAGACTTTTATGGGATGGAACTGTACATATTTATTTACCCGTGGTGTAACTTTTCTTTCATAGAAATGCAGGTATCAGCCACTTCTTTACAGGGTCATGTATGCAAACATGTGCTTTATAAAAATTTTGAAGTAAATCTTTGCCTAACAACAGTCATTCTTGGCAATTGCGTTCCATCTACCGAAGCCTTTCATGTTAGAGACACATCCCATATGTGAGCTATTGTTATAATTCAATAAATACTTTACAAAAATAATGCTAGCTTTTTTTTTGGGGGGGGGGGAAAAAAAAAAAAAGTTTTAACTCACCGTAGTCCCTCCCAAACAGCTTCTTGAAGGAACAGCTTCTTCTGTAGGATACTGTGCCCTCAGCATATGATAAAGAGGCGAGAAAAAGGGTGGGTGCGTACTCTGTCTGAGGGAACTTACTTAGAAATGTGTATTCCACTTCCAAACACCACTTATATTTAATATTGGGCTTCGCTCCTCCAATGACCTATAGCATGCTTAGCTTGCAGGTAGCTGCCCTGAAGATCTGCTGCCCAGCATAAGACACTGGCCCTGTCAGCTGTAGTTACGTATCTGGAGCTGTGGCAACTCCTGGAGAACCACTGCCCTAGGACTGACTCTGGTTCATAGGAAAGCCATGCAGGCCTGCCCCAGGTGGATAGTGAGGACCTGGCCTGGAAGGTAACAGCAACAATTCCAGGTGCTAGTGAGGCTTTATAGGAAATTCCAAAAAGGAAAGGAAAAAAAAAAAA
>PPHD01030918.1:0-10196 GCA_002909625.1 Bambusicola thoracicus | reverse complement strand
AAAAAAAAAAAAAAAAAAAAAAAAAAACACCTAGCAAAAGGCAACTTGATGATAACTTTGTGCTATCAAAGTGATGCTGTGATCTATACATTCTATTGCTTATTTCTGTGTCTTTCTGAGTCTGTGTGTGCCTATCACCAGCATCAATCGTTTAAATTCATCTTTTTACCCACTGTAGCAGGCTGGTTCTTCTACTTTCAGGCTTCCTGGCCCTGAACCTACCGAATTCATGGCACAGCTATTATGGAATATATTTTCTCTTATTTTTCATTTATTTGTCAGACCCAGTATTCCTGGGAAAATGTAACCAAAAGTTTTTTTCATACATCTATGGTATCACTACATGACTGCAATTCTAGTGATGTAAATAAGCGTTAAACTTCAGTAAAAGAAACATTAAACTGGGTTGTTCAACTCATTTTAAAAGGTTTCCAACAGATTTCAGATATCACTGTAATCCTGAAGTATGTACATACACAGTACACAGATTTCAGTTCCACCTGCCTTAATGAAAAATTGAGCATCCCTTCTTGAAATCTGAAACTGAGAAACTTTCATGAGTATTTGGAAGAAAGAACCAAAAGTATTTTGTGTAGTCACATATCGAAATATAATTGCACTGAAATAAAAATTAACTATGGCTAATCAGCTCCTGGTAAAAGGAGTTTGTAATGTAAGATCAAAGGTGATGGCTTCCATAATCCCCTGGGTCAATTTTTGTGTACCAACAATCATTAAAAAGCCAAATGGAGACCAAAAATTCCTTAAAGTGTGAAGGGCAGAGTAAGGAATTATAACACATGTGATATCCCCAGTAGGATTCACTAACACTCTAAATAAATTGCTGTTTCATACTACTAAAGGTGAAGGATGCACAGAATATGAACAAGCCATAGCAACACATGTGAGTGTAGGACACTGTGGGCTGTATAACCATTCTCACGTCGCTAACACTGGCTCAGGGCACAGGCAGGGGGACACGTGTCTCTGCAGCTGCTGGCTCAGTGGGGCTTCATGGTCCACAGCTGCAGCATCCTTGCAGCCCAAACCTTCCTGATTCACAAGCTGGAGGATGTGTGATTAGCTATTTCACCATGCTGGCCTTTCTTTTGAGTGAAATCTTGCATGCTGCTGAAAGTAACTTTTGATGAATTGCGATTAAAAGAGCGTCTAGGCTGGGATCTCAGGGGTAAATACAAACAGGCGTCAGGCGTCAGAAGGCAATACAAGCAAAAAGTGACTTGTTCAGGGACTCCAGTGCTACTCAAACAAAACAGAATTAAATAACAGGTGTCTGGAAGATCCTTTCCATTTGTGACTGGTCAGACTTTGCAATGAGGTGCAACAAGGATTTATAGATGCCTTGTGACAAGAAGCACAGGATGGAGATATAAAAAAGATTTCCCTTAGCTCATCTCTGCAATGGGCAAATTTGGTAAAGAAGGAAAGAAACCAAATACAGACTTCAGTTTCACAGCGGAACGGTCACGGATGAAGTTTAGCACTTTGTCATGTGCTCATTTAATCCAGTGAAAGCAAAAACCAGAAATCCATCCAGTCCAACCCTTCACCCCAGGTATGCAGGATGTGTATGAGGTCTGTTGGAAGGAGCAAAGGGATCCAGCGCAGGTTTGTGGCCAGAGCACAGTGAGAAGTACAGGCTATGACCTTCACCATGGGAGCACATTTTAACTCTCTTAACCTTCAGGGCAGCTTCATAAATTGCAAACACAAAGGCTTGTTCTTGGCTCTATGGATTCTAATGGCAAGATAGCAATTACCGAATAGGTTAACTTGCTGCGAGGCCAGCCAGGATCTGCATCTCTCCATGGCATATAAAAGAAATGAAAGTACAGCCAAAACAAATTCATTAAAAAATCTAAGCAAATAGACATGACATTTTTCTTGCAGTTTTTGACTGGCTCTAAAAATATCATCAGTCTCTCCAGCCCCAGTGCTTTGGAGTATACAATACAATAAACAGATTTGGAGGCTGATTAAAACACCACAGCTTTCCTTCAGCATTTTATCAATCTCATTAGCCAGTTGCTGAATTGAAGCTATGAAGCTACAGTGAATTTGGAGGGGTAGAGGGGGTTAAATAGCTGCACAATGGGTCAGCATTTGTCTAAAGGCTCATCTCCACAGGAGCTTCCTTCCAAAATAAGAGAGTCTGTGTGGGAGTTAATCAAGAAGACAGTAGTTTTCCTTTCCATTCAGCCCTCGCTTCTGTCCAAATACAACGGTCCCAATGTCTGCAGGAAAATCCCACCGGCTGCCTGAATATATATATTCTTTTCCTTTTTCCAAACAACTTTGCATTAGCTCACAGTCTTCTGTTGGTCAACATCATTCCAGCCTGAGCCCATCCTGGTCTGGGGCAGCACTAAATGTCTAAGGAATTTGGAGCAGCCACTTGTATAGAACAATATGAATAGCACCTGCAATCTGCAAAAGGGTCACAGAACACAAACCTAACACTCTAAGCCCACCCTTTTCAGTCAGGGACCCAAGCATGCTGGAAAGCCCATTTCATATTGCCATCAAAATGTCTGCCATCACAATGGGTGTGGAGTGATCCTGATGGCGTTAGGCACTGCCACAAGGAGTTGTGCAGCAGACACTTGGCCATCGCTCAGCTGTGTACTGACCTGAGAATCCCCAAACTTCTCAAATTATATTCACCAGCCCCCATCCAATCTGAATGCAAGTACAGGATTAAATTAGTCCGCTACTAAGTGTGCCAGGGGAGGAGAAGTAGCCACCCTTTATTATTTCAACTAAAAGAAATATGATTAACTTAGCCTCATGCGTTTCAGTGGCGTGGATAAAACAAGCTATTGAAACAGAGAGGGAGGAAAAAGGAAAGAGAGGGAGAAAGGCAGGTTTAGCTGATAAAGATTCTCTTAAACATATCCTCATAGCCATAATAATGTTAACAATACCAACAAATCTGCTAGCCTTAGCCAGTGAGGTACGCTGTAGCCTGTAGACTCAGAGTTGAAGGTTAGCAAGAAGGAATGGAGTGTGCATAACTCAGATGTCAATGGCAACTCTGAAGTACTGGGGGAGTAATTAAGTTTCCTTATTAGGAGTATGCATCCTACTGAAAATTTCAGAATCCTTTACAGGCAAGCAAAGGTGCTAACAATTGCTGAATTAAAGGTTACATACAACCTAACTGCAGGTTTTTGACAAATTAGTGCAAGAAAAGACAAGAAGCAGAGTATAAAACTTGAACAAATGAGAAAGTGGATACTCATTCAGCCCACTGTTTGACTTGGAGTCATTATAAAAAGCAGAGTCCTTCCAACAGTCCAAGTTAGCTCCAGAAATCAAATCAATACCCTCCACTAACAACTATACTGGATGTATTGTTAATGTAAATAAAATTTATGGATTCCTATTTTAATGTTAACAGCTAAAGCAAAGGTTTGACAAATCCTAAACAAGTGATATTGACAATGTTAATACAATCTATCACTGATACTAATATATGTTTTAAAAATAGAAAAGGTATTACACTTTGAACTATATCTTAATATTGGTCTCATCCAATAAATCGGATCTCCTGCCTGTGATATCTATTTCAAAAATTAGTTCCCCTCTTTCCTAAGAAATTAAACCAAAAGCAATAGACATTGTTTATGTGGGTCTTGGCGACGTTCTAATTCTTCTTCTTACAAACTAAGCAGCTAGTGAGTGCAACCACAAGGAATACAAGGTAAAGTTATTTAAAAAGAAAGAAAGAAGAAAGAAAGAAACTATTTGCCAACATATCATTTTCAAAGCATTAATTTCAAGGAAGGACAAGAGTAATACAAGCTATGTTATTCATGCATCAGGCATAAATACATGGATTGTAAAATACTTTCAGATCTGAATCTATGTAAAATAATTTATTCTGCTACAACTCTCTTATTACCCTTTAAATTTAGCCAAAATGTTCCTTGTTCAAGCTGCATAGAGACATGAGGAACGCATGCATCTTTTGTGTACTCTAGAAAGACATTCAGACTCAATCTCCCACAAATTCATTTACACATAATGAGATTTACTAAAAATTAATAATATTTTCCATCTTTATTGATGTTAAAACTAAACAAATCAACTCAAGTTAAATAGATTTATCTTATGATAGCAGTGATGTAGAAGTGCACTTCAACCTTCTCCTGCATGAAAATGGACAGAACTAAATGTTTTGTTGTTTTTTTTTTTTTTTTTTTTTTCTTCTGGACCTACAAGAGTTTCCCAAAGGCCAAAAGCCATTGCAAAGGGTTTGTGCATGTAGAGTCCTTGGAAAAAGGAATCTCTCTGTAACAATAATAGAGTTTGTTTATATTTTTCCAAACACTTTTTTCCAGGGAAATCCATAGCAGAAAGCTGAGTATCCTTCTTAAAGTTCACCATCACCACCCTACATATTTCAAGCCAAAGACATGAACAAGTACTAACAGGATTTTGTGCTGAGATCCGCGCAAGTAAAAATAATTTCAAATGACAGATGAATATTTTGTATGCTTTCAATTTCCTAAATCCAGAGGACAGAAAGGACGCAACCAACATTTACTGTGATGTGTTATTGATGAATTGTTCACAGCAGGAATACTCAAATCAAGAAAGGCCTTTTACTTAATAATGTGCTGGTAATACTGAACTGATGGTGGTTTGTGCAAAGCTGTGATCTCAGAGTTTTGAGTCAGATCCATTCATAACTGAAAGTACCTGTAACATCTGGAGTGAAACTGGAACCACTTGGTATTTTTTTCATGAAGATCTCTAGCAGGGAATTTAAGTTTTGCTTTAAATTGATTCATTTACACTGAAAACAGTTCAGACATAGGAAAAAGAAAATCTGATTTTATATGCTTGGAGGTGGGGCTAGTAATTTCACTAAAACTGCAAATAAAGCTGAAATCTTGGAGTTATAAAACTATACAAAGCAAAAAGAAAACGTGTAAAATTCTGTGAAACAAATTATGTGAATTTTGCACAGCTGTACTCAAGGCATAATTGTAAATGAAAGGACCAAAGTAATTAGATTATAAGCAGTTGATCTGCCTTATATTGTTTTATCGTATGTAGTAGGTATAATATCTCCACATGAATGACTTGAAGCAAGTCATCAACATACTGTGTTCAAGAAAGCTGATCAGATTAGAAAGACCTTGTAAGTTATGCTTGAAGAAGATGAGATTGATGATAACTTCCTGCTCACGGTTACACCAGTGAAATTGCTTCGTCTCTATTAAACTTCAAGTTTCAGGAGGCGCCGTGTCCCAGCCAGACCGACATGAACGTGGGAGTTCATTAGAACAAAACAGACAGGGAAGTGTCAAATGACTGAACATTATTTTGAACGGGTTTCCCAATGTCTGTAGGAAATCCATTAAAAACAACTGGAGCTATTTTTGTGGCAAGGTTCCAGCGATAGGATCAATGAACAATATTCAGTGCCCTGGCAGAGCGCCAGATGTAAGGCATCGCTGTAGCCCTTAAGTATGGAGAGCTTAATTTTAAGCACACAAAGAGTCCAACTGAATTTACCAATCCTCAAATGCTTAAAGAGGAGTTTATGCCTATGAGATTCTGCAGAATAAAGATGAGGGAGATAAAGCTGCTGGCAGATTTCTCAGTCTTGCTCCAAACCATTTACATTGCATGGTGTATGGGAACTGTTGAATCACGGCCTGAACCTCTGATTGACCACCTGAGGTGAGCGCTGAGTCAGCTGCAGGGCCACAGGTGAATGCAGTTTCACCTGAGTGACCGGAAGGGTTGGAGCCATGTTCCACCCCTCCTAGACCCTATTTAAGGGCTGACTCCCCAGGAGGAAGGATCTCTATCTGGAGATCCTCCCTCGGGGAACCTTTCAGCAAGGCCAGGACACAGGTAAGATCTTTATTTCATTTATACTTTGTAACAGTGTAATTTTTCCTAATCTAATACCTGTTTGCTATACAGCCATACACATAGAAAGACCAATATCACACGGTGAAAAGCTAAATATTACACAAGGCCCTAAGTGGGAAGTGCAGCCCATCAGCATGGTCTCTTCCCAGAGATCAGCTCAGCAGAAACCCTCAGATTTTCACACAAAATACATGGCAGCCCAGAGCTAGCTTGGGAATAAACATCTTCCATCCTTACTCCAAGAGCATCCAAAACAGAGGTTGTTTCTTGCCTACTTGGGCAAGAGAAATCAGGGCAACGTTCAAGAAGTCAAGCTCTCTCCTTTTATTTTTACTTTACGAAGAAAACCCACTTGATTTTACTTTTCCATTTTTAGCAAGTTCAAATGAAAACTTCAGCCGCTGGAGCATATCTTTACCAATATTAGCAAAACACATGAGGTTTCATCTCACAGAAAAATAGTGTAGGATGTTCTATGAACATGCAGCAATGTGGGTGGCCACTATGAAGAAAAACCTTTGGAGTATTTATACAGCAAATAAATATTCACAGTCACTGCTATTCCCACTCACTAAAATTTTGAAAGACATTATTCTCCTAAAAGACAGATAAAAGAGAAGAGGTGGGGGAGAAAGGGGAACTATTATGGAATGAGGAATAAGGGCCAGAGCCGCAACCACAAGATTGATGGGAGTGCTACAGCAAGCAAAGACCAATTCACTGCATACGGGTGTCAAAATGCAGTCCTGGGAGAGAAGAGAAGGCTGAGAAATGAGAAAAGAAAAGGCAAGAGAGAGGGGAAGTATAAAGAACAGCAAATATTAGGGAAATGAAGAAAAATAGAAGGAACCAAATGTCACTTAGGTGGGCTGTGTTGTGTGCAATTGCTGCTTCTCCTCTCCTAATCCACAAATTAATGAAACCAGAACAAACATAAACCATTAGTATACACATCTGAAGGTGAATCTTACAGCGTCCATCCAGAGTAAAGCCAGATAAGGCTGAGAGCATACAGCACAATGACATCACGGTAATTTTATTTCGTTCAGACACTGTCTTTACTGGAAAATTCTTACAGTCTGACAGGGCATGGATAAACCACACTGTGACATTATTTCACTGGTACAACATAGGTAAGTAAAGCTATTCAGGTGGTGAAGAGTGTGGGAGAGAGCATAGGTGTTTGTTCTAGGAACCATGAAAACTTTCATGTATATTAAAAAATAAATAAATAAAGAGGATGGTCGCAATTCTTATCCACCAGTATGAAAGGCGTACTTTGTTATTTATTGTTTCTAAACTCATAGCAAAAGTCCTGCTGGATTAACAAATGCAGACTTGCACTATGCTTTTTCCACATCCTATGGGTTTTGATTGAAAAGTGTATCTGTGTTTCAGAGCTCCGTAGTCTGGTTCAAAACTAGAGAGAACTCTCAGTCGTCTTTTACACAGTGAGATCTTTGAGCTACTTTAGAGTAATGGAACCCTGCTAATATCAACAGACTCCTATAGGTTTCATTTTGTTAAATTCAATAGGACTCCTTCATCATCAAATTTCCCTTTATTGACTGAGAAACACAGTTGAGGAACCATTTGCGAGGTTGTGAACCAGTATGAGACTTAGTGTTGTTTTTTTGTTGTTGTTGTTGTTAGCTTATTTTTTTTCCTGCTCCAACTTGAGATGTTATGAGACTATAAAATATTTTATCATGACTTGAGGGGGACTGAGGGCTTTTTTTATAGTTTGTTTCCAATCAGAAAATCTTAAGCCAGCCAGTTCATTCCGAGTTTGCGACGTAAAGCAGAGAAATGGGTAAATATTTAGCCTATTCCTAATTACCCTCTATGTCTCTGAATATGCAAATTTAAATGTACTTGGAATTTTCTCTAAGTGATTTGGCAAGTATAAATTATCCTTGCCCTTAAGACTCCATCTTCCACAGACAATGAATCAACAGTTGGTATTAAAAAGCTGCAGCTTTACTGTTAACAATCAGTACAGGTTTTCAACAGGGATATACTTAACCAGCATTAATGCAGTCACTTTATGTTAATTAATATTAATACCAAATGCATGTCCACTCTTGGCCTGCACCAATGTCACGAGAGTCCTCGACTAATGTCTGCATCCTTTACCCACCCATCTAGGAACAAAAGGAAATTTGCATAGGCTGTGAAATCACTGCTTTGCCAGAGGGTTGATTTTAAATCAGTTATGCCTTGCATAAATTGTTTTGCAGAACAGTAAATTCAACATTGAGACTAGCAGACCACATATGTGAAAAAGGAACCTGTTGAAAGTACTTCCTCTGACATCCTTAGGTGTTTGAGAAACATTATGTTGTACTGAGGGACGTGGTTTAGTGGGGAAGTACTGGTGGTAGGTGGGTGGTTGGACTGGATGATCTTGGAGGAACTTCCAACATTGGTAATGCCGTGATTCTATGATTCTTGCAGTAATGGATACAAATCCTGACACCTCAAGCACCTGCACCTGGAATTGGTACACAATTCAACCTGTCCATTCAGGTCTTCTTCATCGTTATTCGCGCAGTAAATAAATACCCTGCTCCTGCTGAAGAAGGCTGCCCACTGGTTCTATTTTACAGAAACAGGCTGATGATCTTCTGTTCACTTCCTAATAAAACATTGCCAACTGCGAGGCAGGGGTTAGACATTTGTTTGTGCACACTCTTAAGTATCTGTTATAATAGTGACTTCATAGCACTTTCCAATTCAACTTTTAAGAAACTGGGGCCACATTTTTCAGTATATTTACGTGCCAGAAAGGGATTTTCAAACTTCTCATTGCCAGGAAACAAAACAAATCCAAATACTCTGTTCTGGGCAAGGGCTAATGTTCTTTGCCTACCATCTGAAACTCCCGAACTACTTTAGGCCACCTCTAACGTCAAAATTTCATATACATCAGTGAAGAGTATTACACATACATTCCCCTTTTGAAAATTCCAACAGTTGTCCATATTAAGTAGTCTGAATAGGATTTGGCCATTAATACTTCCAGACATCATAGTCCTACGTGGGTATCTCAAAGGCTAGCTGTCAATGCAGCGTCACAGATAGTCTAACTTTACTTTTCTATTGCAATTTTAACCATAATAAATGAATTTCTGGCAATATGAATGATGGCATTTGTATTTTAAATGAAAATATCACCGATCAGGCAAGAATTCAGAATGACAGCCCATGCTGAAAAAGCAGTTAATTCCCCTCAGTGTCTCCAGTTATATTTTGTAATTCCATTATCAGAGGTCTTTCTCCACATTAGAGAAATGCTTATCCACAGTTAAAGGAAAATAAAATGAACACCTCATAGAGGAGTTCCTAAAATTTGAACAGGCATTTGAACGTGCCAAGAGTAGCAGCTGTTTTTGCCAGAAAGAAGATCTGCCAGGCATTTAGTCACAAGGTCACTGCTTATGGGGCTTACCCAAGAGATGCAATGGAAAGCAAGAAATATTGGCATGGCACGAGGACAGGTTGTCCTTGATGAACTGGAAGGAGAAGGCTGTTTTGGCCACAGGCGCTCAACAGCAGTTTCACTTTAGGGTGGATTGTACAAGCAATTTCTTTTCCTTTTCAGTTCCCATTCCCAGAGTTTCAGGTTTAGATGAATACAAAATGTGCTTCATTGCGTTTGTGTTCCATTACCTGTGCCGTTACACACTCTTGCACGCTGTTATACACTCTTGCATGCTGTTACACGCTCTTGCACACTGTTACACGCTCTTACACACTCTTGCACTGTATTACACACTGTTACATGCTCTTGCACGCTGTTACATGCTCTTGCACCCTCTTACACGCTCCTGCACTCTCTTGCATGCTGTTAAATGCTCTTACACGTTGTTACATGCCCTTACATGCTCTTGCACGATGTTACACACTCTTGAACACTTTTACACGCTCTTGCACACTGTTACACAACCCTACATGCTCTTGCACCCTCTTACATACTCTTGCACGCTGATGCATGCTGTTACTGTTGCACGCTCTTGCATGCTCTTACACGCTGTTGCACGCTGTTGCACGCTCTTGCACACTCTTACACGCTGTTGCACGCTTTTACACTATGTTACACACTGTTGCACGCTATTACACGCTCTTGCACGCTCTTGCACGCTGTTGCACGCTGTTACACGCTCTTGCATGCTGTTGCAAGTTGTTACGCAAAGTTGCACGCTGTTGCACGTTGTTACACACTGCTACACGCTGTTGCACGCTCTTACACGATGTTGCACGCTCTTACACGCTCTTACACG
>PPHD01030917.1:0-10197 GCA_002909625.1 Bambusicola thoracicus | reverse complement strand
GCTAAGTGAGTAAAAGAAGTCTTTTCCGCAGAAGCTGTAGATTATGTATGTAGAAATTCAAAACAAACAAACAAACAAACAAAGTGATCCTGGAGGCATGTCTTTCTACTTATCAGTGGGAAGCTTTTTGATTTTATTTTTTTATTATTATTATTTTTAGTCAAAAATTGATTTTGTATTGTTTTGTATTGTGAAACACGAGCATAGAAAAGTTTGGTTTTCCTATGTAACTTCCAATAAATCTTAATATCATATTTCTTAATGTTTGCCTCTCACAGACTGCAGAATCAATAAATGTATTGACAGTACAGGCTTGTATAGACCACATGGAATCATAGAATCATTTGAGTTGGAAGGGACCCTTGAAGTTCCTCTAGTCCAACTCCCTGGCAATGAACAGGGACACCTACAGCTAGATAATGGTGCTCAGAGCCCTGTCCAGCCTGACACTGAATGTCTCCAGGGGCAGGGTATCCACCACCTCTCTGAGCAACCTGTTTCAGTGCTTCACTTGTTATAAATGACTTCTTCCTTACATTCAATCTGAATTTCCCCTCTTTTAGTTTGAAACCATTTCCCTTGTCCTGTCACCACAGACCCTGCTAAAGAGTATGTACCTTCTTTCTTACAGTCCCCTTTAGATACTGAAAGGTCATTCTCAGGTCTCTCTGGAGCCTTCTCCAGGCTGAACAGCCCCAACTCTCAGCCTGTCCTTGTAGGAGAGGTGTTCCATCCCTTGGGTCACATTTGTGGCCCTCCTCTGGAGACTCTCCAACAGGTCCATGTGTCTCCTGTACTGAGGACTCCACATCTGGATGCAGTACTCCAGGTGAGGCCTCACCAGTGCAGAATAGAGGGGTAGGATTGCCTCCCTCACCTTTCTGTCCACATTGCTTTTGGTGCAGCCCAGGATAAGGTTGGCTTTCTGGGCTGCAAGGGCAGATCACTGACTAATGTCAAGATTCCCATCCACTAGTACCCTCAGGTCCCGGGACTGTGCTCTATCCTTACATCCCTCACCTTGTACTGATACTGGGGGTTGCCATGACCCAGATGCAAAACCCTGCACTTGGTTTTGTTGAACCTCATGAGATTCACCTGGGCCCGCTGCCTGAGCCTGTCTAGGTATCTCTGGATGACATCCCATCCCTCAGTTGCGTCAACTGCATCCCACAGCTTGTTGTCATCGACAAACTTGTTGAGGTTACACTCAATCCCACTGTTTATGTCATTGCTGAAGATATTAAGGAGCCTCCATCCCAGCACTGACCCACGAGGGACACCACTTGTCAATGATTTCCAATTGGACATTGAGCCACACCACCACATTCTGGATATGATTTAGTAACCAGTTCCTCATCCAATGAACAGTCCAAATCCATATATTTCCAATTTGGAGAGAAGGAGGTTGTGTGGGACTATGCCAAAGGCTTTACTGATGTCCAGATAGATGACATCAGTGGCTCTTCCCTTGTCCATTGATTCAGTGACACCTTCATAAAAAGTGACAAACTGGGTCAGGCAGGACCTGCCTTTGGTGAAGCCATTCTGGTTATCCCCTATCACCTCCCTCTCTTCCACGTGCCTTAGCATAGTTTCCAAGATGATCTGCTCCATTATCTTCCCTGGCACTGAGGTGGGGATGATAGGTCAGTAGTTCCCTGGGTCATCCTTTCTACCCTTCTAAAAATGAGTTTGACATTGCTTTTCTTCCAGTCATCAGGGACTTCACCTGGTGGCCATGACTTTTCAAATATCATCAAGAGTGTCTTGGTGACTATGTCAGCCAATTCCCTCAGGACTCTGGCCTGCACCTCCTTGGGACCCATAGACTTACTGTTGTTCAGGTGCCTCAGGTGGTTGTGAACGTGATCTTTGCTTACAGCGAGAAGGCATCATTCCCCCAGTTCCCATCTTCTGAACCATCCACTTGAGGGGTGTATGTAGAGCAGTTGCTAGTGAAGACAGAGGCAAAAGTATTCAGCCTTCTCCTTCTTCATTGTTACTAGCCTGCCTGTATTCCCCACTGAGGAGGGGTACGCCCTCCCAGACTTCCCATTTCTGAGTGGTATACCTATAGAAGCCCTTCTTATTCCTCTTTGCACACCTTGCCAAGCCCAATTCCAGTTGGGTCTCATCCCACCAGTTTTTGGTGATGGCAGCTACTTCGTGGTTTTACAGTAGCACAGTGGCTTCCAGCTTCTCCTGTTGTTCCTCAAGCTGCATGCATTGGTGTAAAGGCACTTCAGCTGGACAGCTAGTCTTGTCAACTTATTGGAGGATAACTCTTTCATTCCTTTGAATTATTTCTCTTTAGTCTCCCTGCCGCCTTCATTAGCACGAAACGAAGCAGGTTGAAGGCCCCCATTAGAACATTATCCCTCTAACTTAACTATACTATCCCCCACCTTGCCTTGGGCAGGCTTATCACCCCTTTCTTCCTTCAAACCTAGTTTAAGGCTCTGACAACGAGCTCTCCCCAGACAGCTCCTGAGACAGAATTCTTTTCCCCCTTTGATCCACATGGACCCCATCAGCAGTCATCAAGCCATGCACCAAGTAAACTGTCCTATGTATCTTTAAAGAAGAATAGATTCCTACAGTGGCACCTGCCTCTTAGCCATGATGCAGTGTTTTTATTTACATTTTGAAGATATAGATTAATTCGAAGAAAAAAATGGACTCTACTGGAAGCTGTAATATACGACAAAAATTTATAAACACAACATAAGTATACAGTGTACTGTCATGAAAGAGCTTAATGTGTAGTCAGCTGTACATATAGAATATTACCTCAACAATATTTCCAGAGAAGAGTCAATTATCACATGACCTACAGTAGCTTTAAAGAGACAGGATAGTGTAAGGAATTAAACATGTCTTGTATGGACCAGATGTCAGAATACACAGTTTTATAATTCAGCCAATTATATGTCAGGTTAAATCAACAGTGTGAATATAATGTTTTGCCTTTGTGCTCATTCATCTCTAAAGAGGCCCAAGGTAGCTGTCAAAATTAAGACCTGTTAAGATCTCTTTGTTCTTCATGGCAAGGAGGCCATGAAATCCAGAACAAGAGTGTAATGTATTCAGAAGAGGCTGCAGAGAATGTGGGTTAGGGAAAGACTATGTGCTGGTTTTGACAACTAGTAGTCACTTTCTTACCACACATCCTTATCCTTCTGTTTGCCCTACTTCTGGTTTGTGTTTCTATTCATATTAATCGCTAAGCATTTCAGAAAACAAAGTATTTGCAAAGTGTACAGAGACTTCCCAGTCTGGATTTGAGTATTTTGAAAATATTATAGCCAACTTCCACCTCTTCTGTAACTATATTTGCAAGAATATGACTCTTGTCTCAGGCCCCCATTTTTATTGCACATATTGAAATAAAACAAGTGGATGAATAGTACCAGGATTAGTCACAGTTCAGTCGTGCTGTGGTATTATCTGTAGGCATATCAGATGTGCACTGTATTTATATGGAACAACACTCACTCACACATAATGAATCCTGTTGATCAGAAGCCATATGACCAGGAGACAGCAGCATTTTTAGAAACTGTAAGTAGATAGTCAAATGTGGGCTATTTGCATTTGGGTAAGGTGGCAGAAGAGGCAGAATTCATTATGAATAAATTAGATGTTGCTGCCCAGAGATAGAGAAGGCTGAGCTTTGTATTTCCTTTCTTGTAGAGGAGACACTGAGAAGGGGCATGAACTTGCTCTTCATGCATTAATAGCAACAAAACCAAGTTGAGAGAACTTCATGTTGGATATTGCTTCAGCAGTGGCAGTTCTTGCCCTGCCTCAGCCCCGTCACCCCACATTCCCCATCCTCATTCCCCTGCACAGATGTATGATGTGACAAAATTTGCCCAGCTACAGCCTCCCGGTTGAGGAGAAGTGCCCTGCCCTGACACTTCAAGAAGAGCCCCTGGAAGAGCTTTAGCTGACCCTGTGCATGCAGGGCACATGTTCTCCTTTAGCTGATGAGCAGCATGGTGCAGTGAGTTGTGTCTTGTGGGGCTTTAGGCTGTCCAAAAGCTAGCTAAATCCCTAACAAATCCATAAAGAGCCAAAACTACAGCAGAGCCATGTACTATAGCCGAGCCTTTAAAATAAAACTGGATCTTGGCAGAGTGCCTGCTAGCTTGGTCTGTGTCTGACACAAAGCAACTCAGCAGCAAAGGCTGCCCCTCTGTACCTGTCACAGAATCATAGAATCATTAAGGTTGGAAAAGACCACTAAGATCACCTAGTCCAACCACCAACCCATCACACCATGCCCACTAAACATGTTCCTCAGTGCCTTAAACACCTCCAGGGACAGTGACTCCCACCACCTCCCTGGGCAGCCTGTGCCACTGCACAGCTCTTTTGGAGAAGAAAGTTTTCCTAATATCCAAACTGTCCTTATGCCTGGCCTGGCTGGCAGGATGGCCATGCTGCCTGAAGGGAGGCAGGGCCTGTAGGCCCACGGGCCTGCTATGGGCACTGTGCTGGTTCCATACAGAACTATAATAATAATTGTTATTATTATTTTGACTATCGGTGAGTTTTTTGTCCTTACTGACAAAGTCACGTGGGCATGTCTTGCCATGCCTCTTTCTCTTTCTAGAAAATTTGTATGAGCTAAAATGTTATTTCTGTCCCCTCCTCAATAGCAATGCACACGAGCAGTGTGTCCTGCTGCTTCTCCAGCAGTGAGAAGTGCTAACGTGTGAAAGGCTCTTTTCTGAAAGTCATTTTTTCTGCCAGCCATTTTTCTGCTTGTGTTTAGTAGGTTTGTCATTAATAAAGGCTATTTTTCAAAGCATTCATTTTTAATTGAAAATATGTTTTTACCAGTGCTTCTTACATTATGATTCTAGTGTAGAACACTGCTCAAAGTATTAATGCTGAGTCTAGGGGCTTTACACAGTGATAGTATATTTTATTTCATTATTTCATTTCATTTATTCTATTTTCTTTATTTTACTTTTCTCTAAGTTATTTTTCTTATTTTATCTAATTTCTTTGTACTTGATTTCTTTTTTTTTCTTTTTTCTTTTTTTTTCTTTTGTAAAGAAAGGGAAAGGATTGTTGCTGAGAGACTGATCACAGTCAAAATAGTTATGTAAATAATGCGCTGTGACCAGTAACTCCTACAGGCAACTAGAGGGCAGACTTCTAAAACAGTTCAAGCACTGTAAGATGCCGATAGGTACCTCATGAGCTTCCCAAAAATGTTAATTGCATTAGTCATAGAGATTTTGCATCTTTAACTGGCTAGATACTTTCAAAATACTGTACTGATATGGCTCAGCCTATTACATAAAAATAATATTCCTTGCTATTTGTCAGCAGTCAAGCAGTTGGTATTCTAAAGCTGCTAATTATTACACCCAATATAACTGAGTTCCCGTTTCCTTATCCTTCCCTTTGTCTCAGAGTGGTTGTGTTCATTATTTGTGTCTTATTGTATACAGTGAATCACTCCAGACTGGAGAGGGCATTTTTATTACATGTGTGAATATTGCTTAGCATCTCAACAGAGCTTTGCTTCTGACCCGTTCAATGTAGGTTGTTAATAGGGACCTTTGCAATGGCAGAGAAAAATGAAGAGAAGCAAACCTGCACAGTCAAATAATCAAGAAGCAAATGAAATGCTGAGAAAACCTCTCACTCTCTCTATATATGTAACCTCTCATAATCTGGTCTCACAGTCTGACGGAGGTGGGACATACCATATAATTATTAGAGTTTGGAGCTGTCAGAATGAACCTTGAAGGGCAGCATTTATATGTTTGGCATCAGACACTTGAGTGGAAGCTGGAGATCAATAGAGCAAGAGACTGAGATGAGGTGGGGGCTGTGGGGCTGGTATGGAAATACCAGTTTTATGGCAAAGCTGGGCCCTGCCCTCAGCTGGACTACAAGAGTACAAGAACAGCTGGAGTTAAACCATACAACAGAGTTTAAAAAGAAAGTGCTTCTCCCCTGATTAGCAAAATTGTTGCCTGCAAGTTCTCGATGGTGGGAGTGCTGAGCAGGAATTAAGGTTGGGAGTTTTACAGGCCTGAAAATGTCGGCCCTTAGAAGCGCACTACAAAAAGCTGCACCATCACCTGGGCAGGCTGCCGGGCAGCCAGTGTGGGGGCTGATAAGAAACTGCCCAGATCAGTCATGCTCAATGTTCCGTACTGCACCAGGAGAATTGCTGGAAGCAAGATGTTTCCATAAAAAGTTACACTTCCAAAGCATAAAACTTTCCCAGCGGAGAAATGTTCCACCAGAAAATATTGGACCAGTTTGATGCCTGGCATAATCTAAGGTATAAAAGCTCATTGCATTTTAAATAAACTTTTGCAGCTTCAGCCCATGCCAACGCTCAAAAAAACAAATCAAGCAAACTCCAGTTTTTCTCCCATAATTATCCAACCTAATAATTCTCTTGTCATCTTCCCCTTTCGCTTCACTGAAAGAAGAAAGTTTGTGCTTGCAGTACACCAAGATGCTGTTTGCTTCCAGGTTCATTGCCTGAAATTTGAAATTCATAAACAGTCATGATATAAATACATATAGCTCTAAAATCCCAAATTACGTATGTACAAATGGCACTAAAATTCAATTACCTTCAGGACACACATGATCAGACTTCATTTTGCAGAAACATTTTTTTTTTAAGTATTCCTTTCTAAAAACAGCACGGAATGCATATTTTCTTCAGTGACAAATGAAAGACAAAATCTGCCTTGCCAAGGTTCAAACACGTGGCCTTTGGAAGTCTAACGAGTTAACTTCTAATGCTTAGACCTTTTCCCTCAAACATTAAAGTTCCATGAGAGGTGGAAAGTATTCTTGATGAAATATGAATGGCAGAGCACTGGAGGAGATGTGAATTCTGAAGAACAGTGAAATAAAAATGTTCAGACAAGGTGCAAGTGTGGTGGGAACTGAAAAGTCAGGAAGTATGGAAGCTGTGGGTGAGTGTTTATGGGTTCACTGGTGCAGATGAATTAACATCCTGACTGTACACTTGAAGTACAGCTGAAAGAAAAATTTGATACCTATGTCTTAAGTTTTGAATACAAATAAGCACGATTAGGCTATGTGTTCAGTCTTAACTGATTCACTTACACTTACAAGAGTCATTTATCAACTTAATATTGTTTTAATGTGCAGTTTTTATCATATAGTTCCTCATTCATTTTTTGAAAAATCAGCTCCACAGATGTAATCAGGCCTCAAAGACCAGTGGCACTTCAGACGTATCATTAATGAGGACATCTGTTTGTGGGATTGACAGGCACCTCCCCTGCATCTCTACTACTCCCACAAAACAAAAATTTACAGTCTCTTACTTCCAAATTTTCCTTTTAAAAATACAAGCGAGTTGCTGCTTTTGGATTAATGAGAAAGATTTGTACATAATTTAAGCTAAACATTTAATATTTGGAGAACTAACACCAAATGAAACACGAGTGTAAAGGAAGTATGAGGCAAGCGCCTTCCTCTAGAAACCCTGTAGCATATTAATGCAACTTATTCAGAAGTCATTTTTCATCATTTAACTACATAGCACAATTATGCATCTCGGTGTTTAGAGTGTTCATGAAGCAGCATGATCTTGAAGCTAATAGCAATACTTTTATTGCTATACTTGACCATGTTAAGACTGCTGAAAAGTCTTAGCTGAAAGAATCATTGCTATATCATGTAAATGTCAGTAAAAATAAAGTCACCAGATAAAGTTCTTCAAATTTCAGCCTCCCCCGAATCAACCATTTTTCTAAACAACAAAACAAACCAAAATGGAGTGGCTTGAATTTTCAAAGAAAAGCACGGGACTTCTGAGGATTTTCAATTTCCTGACAAAGGATCAAAGTTTTTAAGATAAATCAAGCACTTTCCACGAGAAGCGTTGTTTAACTTGTTGGACTTCTATTTTCCTGCCCACTCTGAAATAGCAGAATAATTACATCGGGAATTAAGTATTTCTACCAATTTCCACACCAGTAGATGAGCAGCATTGTCATTGTGCTGTGTTGAAAATGGCACTGGTCACACAGTGGCTTCAAGTCACAGATACTGTGGGCTTGGTGCAAACAAGGGCTGTTAAGATTTTTGTAAAATGCTATAGATCAAGCTACCGACTGAGGATTTCCAAGGTTGCAAGACGCCACACCAAACTTCCTCCTTCAGTGGCTGGCGTGTGTAGCTGTTCATGGTTCACTCTGGCATGTGAGCCTGGCCCTGTCAGGAGTTTTCTTTCACTGACAGGGGTGATGCTATGCCTGAAGTGAATGGGGCTGCCACAAGAGAAGGCCGCAAGGTTTTGCCAAATGCTTTTGGACCCACAGCATGTTCTGCCTTTCATGACTTGAGAGGGTTTTTTCCTAGAACCTGTAGTGCTTGTGATGGGATATCTCAGGACCTTCCTGGAATCCCAGGAATTCTGCTTTTTAGCTTCATATTTTCCCATGCTAGACCAATGTTACAGAGAGCAATACCAGTCATCATGTCCTTGCCTCTTTGTACTTCACCCCCAGACACCTGTGAGACATTTACCCCCCGTTATCTCTGTGGTTGTTGACCAAGAGCTGACTGTAGGGAGTCTTTGCAGTGAGAACACTCACCACCATATACATTTTCTCCTAGCTGGAAAATCTGCTTTCAGAGACACATCCTGGTTGGCAAACCCCAGTACTGCAATTAACTCTCAGTAGGTGCATTTCACATTACAACAGTGAGAGCCTCCTTACAGAGCCTTCATCATTTTCAGCGCACACACACAAAAAAGGTTCTGTTGTTTCAGATAGCACTGCTTTTCTTTTAACTTTTTCATATGAAAGTTGTCTCTTATTACTGCTTCTTATATCTTACCAACCCTAATTTTATTTCAAATAATGCTTAGCCTGTCCCCTTCTGTACATATTTTCATCCTGTAAACATCATGATTACCAGCCTAATTATTTTTTTTCTCACTGGGTCTTGGCAACATCTTTTTTATTTTCACAGTGCGCCACCACCCAGGTACATTTCTACTGTCTAATTTTCACCCTATGACTGAAAGCTGATAAGTGGTTTTGGCTATCATTTGGGAAATCAATAGGATTTGTAGCATCTGAGAGGAGGTAATAAGTACTTTGCAGGATCGGCCCTTAGGCCTTTACTTCCTTACTGATGAATTTTCTGTACAACAATTCCTGAACTTTCATTGCCTCTGTTAGGCTTTATCTTGAGAATCTAAGTCACTATTATGTGGAATAAAAATAAATTAAAACTGGACTGTCCTGGAAATCCCTTTCTAATCTCAGTGCCATAATTTTTACTGTTTAAGGCGTGTAAGTCATGGTTTCATTAACAGACTATTTGGGCACACTTGCTAATACAATCAGGAAGATACCTTAAAAAGGAGACCAAGTCCTTGAGCAATCCCACAAGGAGAATTCAAATGGTTTTTAAAGAGAAGGTGGTTTAGGTGGATGAGGGCAGCTTAATATGAACTCAGAAAAGAATTTCCTCCCTACATTGATTAGTAGTTACAAAGGATAATAACTATAGACACACACCCGCATAAGCATAACAGGACTCAGTAAAGTACCCCAGAGGAAAAGCTGTATTTTCCCTTCAGAAAGTAATAATTGCAAAGGCAGTAAGTACCACAGCATAGTTCTCATTAACGATAGAAAGTGCTATTGCAGCTTCTCATCAATAGTCTTAAACACAGTGTTTTATACTGTTTTATATATATACTGTTTGATCTTTGCTTCCCATTAAAAATCTTAATGACCTCAATAGACTCCCCAAGCAATTGAAGATGAGTCTGCAAAATGTTTTTATAGGGATGACACTTAATAAGAAGTTGGAGGGTAAGCATTAATGAAAAGCAGAAAATCAAAATGGAAACCTGAATTTAATGTGAGGTAAACATACCACCACCAATGTGTTTCCAGACATGTAAACTATGCATAGAAAGCATGAACGGAAATGTGAATAGTAACTTTGGAGGAAGTCACATAAGCAGTCGTAAAGTAACAGAAAGTATATCAGAAATTGTATGTTTTCTTTGTACTATCATTTTGGAAACAATCCATACTCAGTTCCTATGAGATATTTAGATATGAGACGCTGCAAGATATGCTTTCCCAATTTTAAGAAACTGTTGATTTTCATCACTAAAAACAGCATATTTGTAGCAATAAATTCATT
>PPHD01030916.1:0-10197 GCA_002909625.1 Bambusicola thoracicus | reverse complement strand
AGGCCAGGTTGGACGAGGCTCTGGGCAACCTGGTCTAGTAAAGGGGGTGGTTGGTGGCCCTGCCCGGCAGGGGGGTTGGAGATTCATGATCCTTGAGGTCCCTTCCAACCCAGGCTGTTCTGTGACTCTGTGAAATGCCTTTTACAGTTAAAGGAAAGTGTATGAGTACCTACATGCTTTTGATATTGCCTGTTCAAAAAGGCTGAGCTTTATTTCATTTAGCAGCAGTTGTTCTAGTGGAGGTGTCAGTATCTGCAGGGTGTTTCCAGTTGCTTTATTACACCTTTCAAAATAAGACCAAATATTTGTTTGCAACTCCAAGAGCTGTTTAATTTAAAAATTATCTAAATTTTATGTCAATCAAGTCCTGAGTAATTGGGAAGATGATGAATGTGAAAATGAGCTTGACTACTGGAATCCAAATTAGGAATAGCAGGAGGTCTTGAGCAACTGCAGTTCAGTTCTGTCTTTTTTTTCTTAGGGATTTCAGAGACATGCAAGAAACCATTCTAGATGAAGTTTGCTTATGTGTATTGTCTTTTGTAAAGCCTTTGAGTGACTTAAAAACTTTCTCTAGCTGGGCAGACCTACCCTCACCCACCCCACATGCTTGCATGTTGATGGGCCTTTGGTTGAGCTCTCCTGAAAGAAAAACACCAGTGTTTTGGGAGAGATGAATTAATCATATATCGAAAGACTCAACGATGAAAGAGGCTGTTCGGGGTTGCTTGGGAAAGTTTCTGTATTATCCTGAAACAGAAAGGAGGGTAAAAACCTCCGTGTACTTCTGTAAAAAATCAGTAGAGGGCAGAGTGAAACTTCAGAATGAAGGGCAGAGTGAAACTTCAGAATGAAGGAGCCCAGCTTAGATGTTCAGCGCTGCAAAGCCGGATGGAGTTCAGGGTTAAAATGTAGAATAACACTAAACATTAAACAGTCTGGAGCAGAGGGCACTACTGACAGCTGAATCTTCTTCTAGAAGATAGATAGAACATTCACGCTTTGGATATGTTCAATTGTGTGCAAATTTGAGGTCTAATGCCTTTCCATATACAGGAGAATGGGGATACTGCTGTCACATTGACTGGATGCAGATCAGCTGTTAAGACTTCTGTTTAGCATTCCAGGTCTATAATTCATCACACTCACTGCAGTAGGTTCTCTTGTTTTATTTAATGACTGAATCCAATGTTCAGAGTTGATGAATCTCTTCAAGAACTTCTGTTCTACCTAAAGCAACTTTTGGTTGTGCTTGCCAATACTCAGAAGACTGTAGTAGTAGAGGTTGCCATGTTTATAGGGACAGTCTGTCTGAGGGTTTATTCTACTTTCTTGGCCTCGCTTAGTTACCGAAAACAGTACTAAGTCTGAGCACGAGCTGTAGTAGTTTGATGAAGCAAGGGTTTAAAAAAATAAGTCTGCACTTACATCAGTATTGAACTGTAGGAATACAGTAAATTTAAAAATCAGAGCACAGCATTTGCTAAGGGAACATAGAGAGGTCAGGCCTGATGGAGGTGGAAATGTGAACCAAACACGGTTTGTGTCCATTCCAAATTCTTCTGTGTGTACAACACACAGCCCTCCAAGTTTTCTCGATCTTTTTTTTTTTTTTCTTTTTTTTTCTCTAAAATTGATAGGAGTATAAATTAATTTTCTGATTTCACAGAACAGTATCTTGGGAGTGGAGAAAGCTCATAGATTTTCATTGGGAACTCTCCTGTGGTATAATTAATGTTCTGTTTTTAACCACTATCAGAACAAGTGCTTTAAATCCATCCATATTTACATATTGTGTCCAGAGTGTTTCTTGTAGAATGAGAAAATAAAGCAGGGCAGCCTATGTATACTATACCGTCAATTCCCTTGGATGTTTTCTGACCTCTTTTAGAAAAGATCTTAGTCTAAAGGTTTCGCTATCTTAAAGCTGCTGCCATTCTCACATTTTATTTTCTCTGGTAGCTCAAGACTTGTTCATTATGAAAGGATAACGAAATGATCCTATTTGGAAGCTTCATCTGACATTATCTCTGGCCTGATTTCTCTTCTCAGAAGCAGATATCCGCAGTGCTCTTTTCTGTATCTGTATTGCTCTGGCTTGTTGCTTGACCCTTCTCCTGAGATCCCTGTTTGTTGAGGTTTTGTTTGGGTTGTTTAACATTAGTACATATCCAAAGCCATCTCTGTGCCATCCTGAATTTCTGCTATCCTCAGAAACAAAAGCAATTCTAATCTCTACATCCTAGTAATCACTGGAAGGCAAAGATTTCACAGTGCAAGTAGAGATGGGTTGCTCCTGCAGTACATCAGTTTTGTGCTGAAGCTGATCTAAATTACAAAGGTAAAAAAAAAAAAAAGGAAAAGAAATTACCTAGGCAAAACCTCTGGGACTGTAATGAGAAGCTGAGCTATGCTCAAGAGGCCATGGGGCCAATCTCTTTATGTCAGAGGGCTTGTTAATTACTTGTCATGAGACAGACTTCAGAAATGAAATGGTTGTCCAAGAATCTCAACCAGGAGTGTGTCCTGCACAGCCAAGATGTCTTCAGCTCAGTTACTGCCAGCTGGAGATACCACTGTCATATGTGCCTACAAGGTTCAGGACCTCTCTAGGATCTACCTCAGAGAACTTCCCTTCAGTCATGCAAGTCTTGCATCCTGGAGAAAAACCTTGTAGTTGGTGAGCTGCAAGTCCATCTGACAATAAAGGAACAAGAAAAATGGCACAAGTCTTAGCAGCAGTCCTTTCTCTTCCCCTGCTTTCAGCCAGCAGTGACATATATATGACTATTGTTAAGTTTCAATTTGTAGCACACTTAATTCCATCAGCAAAGTTCCTGCAACTTACTTATTTACCGATCGCGATGAGCCACTGACTGATGAGTGTTGAGCACACTGTGGTGACCCCCATTGCTTCCTCCTACTGAGGGGAATTTAAACTTTTTAAGTCCTTGAACTTGGAATGAAACACTAATTCACAGCTCAGGAACTTCCAAATTATGCGGGATGAAAAAAACCTACCATGGGGCTGTCGGTGTCCAAAATGGAAACCACACTGTAAGCAAGGTGTGAGACTGACCAGAGATCTGATTAGCATCTGTTGGCTGTTCTTTGTATTTCTCTAAATACATCTTTTTTTCCTACTTTGGCAGAGTTGTCAGGATGTTCAAGACACGTATTTGAAAGGAAGGAACTAGGCGAAGAGCAGCAACTTTTGAAGATAAAAATCTTATCCTTTTTGTTGCATATTTGAGAAGCAATAAAGGGTACGTATGAGTTCATTTTCTTTAAACCTCAGTTTGGATTATGAATTATTTATCATTTTCAACAACCTAGACGATTTAACTATGAAAAAACCTGATTAAAATACATGTAAAGGCTATAGTAGGTGAAGGAGATGCAAAGATGACAGTTTAACTTAAACTTGAATGATTTCTAGTTTGCATCAAGATTTATTAAAGTAGTTATGAATCTAAAAACATCGAGGAGATTCGCATGTTGTAACATAACTGACTTAGCTGGCATTAGTTAAATAAAATCAATTGGAGCCATTTTTCTTTGGTGGGAAGGAAAGTTAGTTGTTCAGTAGTTGGCTGTTACTACACGCACCAAACAAAATTCCTGTCTTGTTTTACGCAGAACCTCACAGTGGTAACTTTCAAGAGTAACTAATAAATCATAAGGCTAAGAGGATGATCTGCAGTTTTAAAATGCTCTTTGAATTGTAATATTTGAGATTACAGGGTTTTTTTTTGTTCCTAACTGATTTTTTTTTCTCTCAATTCAATAGCATAATTAATTTTAATTATGTTGTGTGCGGTATCTCTTTAAGAACATTCCACCATCACCAAAGTACTTCGGTAAGGTCTTACTACATCTGTCCAGGTTGGAAGTATCACCTGAACTATCAGTTACTCCTAAAAGTGAAGTTTCAACGCTAACTTTTCAACAGCTGTGCCATATTGTGCAGATGAAGCTGTAGTTATCACTGAACATCTTACAAATGGTTTCAGACAGCAGAATGAGCATTTTAGCTGTGAGGGGCACAAAGGGGATATTTTATTTCATAAGTGAAGAGGTGAAATCTAACAAAATTTGCTTAATTCTAGGAACCAGCAGTTTCTGTGAAGGAAGATAGGAAAACCTTCTGAAGTAGAGGAATAGAAAAAAATAAAACTTTAAAATTAAGTGACAACGGAGCAATTGCAGATCAGTTAATTGAAGTGGAATTTGTTTACAATTTCCCTATTGTTTCTTCTCTACAGAAACCTCAGCCCCATTTCATCAAGATGCAAAGGAGTGTATTACATACTGCTTCTCAGCTGGCCCATGGGATGTGTTTGTTGTTTCCTCGCACTGGTGCCTTTCATGGCTTAAAAGGACCATCGGCGTCATCTAATGTTGGATGCAAAGTGATTTTGGCGCTGGACCCTCCTAAACGATGTCTTCATGCAGGTGCAGCACTCTTTGCCTCAAAGAGCAGTGCTGTTTCATCACAGCCAGCAGACACTCCTAGGAAAGTACCAGAAGAGAGAGAACCTTTGACTTCAACCACTGAAGTACCCAAGCAGAGCCCTGTAGAGTCAGATGCTTCAGATCCTGATCCGTTACAAGACAAATCAATTAGTCTCGTTCAGAGATTCAAGAAAACTTTTAAACAGTATGGAAAAGTCATGATCCCTGTTCATCTTGTGACTTCCACTGTGTGGTTTGGATCCTTTTACTATGCGGCCATGAAGTAAGTTAATATTTTGTTGCAGTATGCAATGCTGCTGTTTAATTGACCTGGACTTTCACAGGTGAAAGGACGTAAGTTATTAATCCGTGTTTTAAAAAGTCTCTGTACGTGATAGAGAAATGAGGCCACATTTTTACCTGAAGCATAAGATTAATAATGAAAGTATGTAGGGCTCACAAGCTTGTTGTGTACTTAATGTTATCATGCAGTGACTGCTGTATATATATATGTATATATATATATGCTGTGCATATGTTGTATTTGGAAATGTAGTATTTGCAAGAATGTAGCTCTCCCCTAAATATGCATGGATATAAACAGCATTGAAATGATTAATAACCTTTCACCACATCTAGGGGTTTGGAATCCTGCTTGAGTTGTTAGATGAAGTCTTTATAGACCTGTTCTTTACCTTTGGATTTGAAGGATATTTCACCGCTTCCATCTCCCTTCATCCCCAGTCTTCTATTACTGGAGTTTTAAATCTTTTACCTCACTCTGAGCTCCTCACAAAATATACATTTTTCCTTTTGTAGTTCTGCTTCCTGTCTTTCCCTCTCACTACTGAAAAAGATTACTCCCGTAGCACAGACTTTTAATTGGGAGATGAAGTATTTATGTGGCCAGAAAAAAAAACCCTTACATATTTCCAATTGAAATATATTTAGTGTGGGATAGGTAACCTGGAAAATGGCATTTACTACAAAGAATGACATCAGCTAGCAACTATTAGTTCAGATGAAAGAGCATACTGTCTGTATGGAAATGGTTTGCTAAATATAAGTAAATGTTTATCTCTGGATTGCTAGTGTTGCATATTTAGTAATAGAACATCTGAAACAATGACATTTTGTGGTGGCAAGGATGGGGCTTTGACAACAGAATGCCCTACCACACAAGTGTTTGTTTTAGTTACTCTAACCAGCTGGCATCATTGCCCTTTCTAGGAGCTATAGATCCAAATGTCATTCTAAATTTAGCTCATGTTGGAAGAATAAAGGTCTAGAGCTATTAAAAATATTTTGCTTTGGATGAATCCAAGTTGATACTCACATCCAGGCTTTTCAAGTTTGTTTTCTTGAAGTTCTTAGGTTAGCTGCTAAAATACATATTTAGCAGATGAAAGCAATTGAAATATTTAACTAGAAACTAATCATAACAAAACTCTGATTTGTCGTGCTACAGGAGCAGCACTCTCTTGAAGTGGAAAAATGACTTTCAGAATGACTGCTTATGGTACATGACTAAACTATCATGGTTTATTTAACAACATTGATTAATGCTATCTTTCAGGTTTTAATAGGATCTCAGTTTTCTTCTCTGGAATTAGGCCTTTGGTTTGTTGATTCTAGTAACTTAGAAAATGCTTGCATGGTACTGTTCCTCATCCTGCTGCTAAAGTGATCACATGCACAGCAAAACACTTGAAATGGAAATAGTAGATAGAAATTGATAATGATGCTAATAATACAACATTTCTAAATTTGTGAAAGTGAGGTATCAGATCTGTAACTCCATGTAGCTTTCTATTGCAATGTAAAGGAGGACTGCCTTTTTTTTTTCTTGTTCTTCAGTGCTGATATAATTTCTCCGATTTTCAGATAGAAAGAAATTATAGTAAGAGCTCTTTCCACTCATCCTGCCACCTTGTATTAACCAGATAGAACAGATAAGCGCAAAAGCCCTGCAGTCTTGTGCATATAACATTTGCATCCTTTTGCCACGTTCCATTTGTTTCACTTAAAAGTGAATGAAGGCAGTGAACTCTGGATCCTCTACTTCTGAGCGTGCTGCAGATTAGTCTGAAATTTCAAAAGGGAAAAAAAAATATTTGGAGCTGAACGGAGCTTGTGCAACTGGAACCTGAGCAGCTGCCTTAGAACCCGCTGTATCTAAGCACCTCCAAACGTAGTAAGTTGGGATACAGGTTAGGTTTGCAGCTGCTCAGCTCAGCAGGGTAATGTAAATGGGCTGCCTCCTGTGGAATGCTTGTGGGGGGAGAGGGGACGAAAAAGCACACATTAATTTACCAACGCATACAAAAACATAAGTGTGCTGTTTGTATGAAAACGTCTTGCTATCAAATAACAAAAGATCATGTGATTGAGTTTAAGAATGGAAATGATGCTCTAAATCACTGTTTGGGTTTCACATGCCATCCGATTCATTTTCAATGATTTTTTTCTCTTTGGTAGAGGAGTGAATGTTGTTCCATTCCTAGAGTTGATTGGCTTACCAGACAGCATAGTAGACATCCTGAAAAATTCCCAGAGTGGAAATGCACTGACTGCATATGCGTTGTACAAAGTAAGTATTTTTGTGGTTTGTAAACAAGCTCTATATCTTGCCTAGTTAAATAAATAGTGTTCATTTGTTTAAATCAGGAAAAATTAATGCTGTTTTCTCTCTTTGATAGTTAGACGTATTTCAGCATTCATTTCTGCAATAAGAATAGTCACATGTAAGTTAGTAGGGGCTCTTTGTTCATTTAAAGAGTCAGTCTGTATTTCTAAAATAACTTTCTTGCTGCAGGATGATTGTCTTCCCTCAGAGATTTAATTACAATGAAGCTAGTCCTCTGTACCCCTGAAATAATTAACAGGGATAAAGAAGTAAATTTCAAATGCTTTATGATTTTCCAGATGAGCATAGGTGAATTTTCTTTATTTTTTTAATTTTTTTTAATCCTGGAGGGTGCATTGGTTTGTCATCCATTGCTGTCAAGTGCTTTCACTGTCCACTTGAATCAATTACTTAGATTCAGATTTTGGTCTCGTTTAATTGTTGTATGTGCTAAGTCTGTGTTTAGGGAGCCAGAAATATGTCAGACAATGCAAAAACAAAGTAATGTATTCCCTTCGAATGCCACTCATCAGTTTTCTTTCCAGACGTGATGTGCTGCTTATCTGTTCTTTTAAGGCCCCCACCACCCCAACTAAATGTGAAAGCACTACTCTTGCCAATTACTCCTGTGCCTGAAAGAGATCAATAAAGAAATGCGGTTAAATACAAAGATTTTATTATAGATGTGAGATTTGGCAGACGTGAAAGCACTAGAATAAATTGCAAAGGGAAGATGATGCATCAATCTTTTGAAGTCCTGAAAGGACAAGTTTGTTTAAACTTTGTAGGATAACAAACTTGGTCATTGTATGTTGGGTTAGCTGACTTCTTAAGGTCTCTCTTAGCTTTGGCTCTCTATAAGCAGATCCTAATTTTAGACTTAAGTTAGATACCTATACTCTTGTGGATTTTAGAAGTCAAAGTAATTGTTTATATAGGTCGGTGCTCATGTGCTGTCTGTTCTGTACTGCACTGTGAGGCAGTTAATGCTCCTTCTACAAACTGCACGGGGAGGTTTTTTAAAATGCAACTCTGATGCCTGTACTGGTTTGTCAAAAGGATACTTTAGTAGGAAGTATGCATTTCTGCAGCACGTACTGCAAATTGTTTTATTTCTTAACAGAAGATATTTTTAGTATCTGACGCTGGCCAATGTACTTTGTTAATATTAAAAATACATTCTGCTAGATAATACTGTCCTGTTTTATTTCTTTAAGATTGCAACTCCTGCCAGATATACTGTGACTCTGGGAGGAACATCCATCACTGTTAAATACCTGCGTAAGCACGGCTACATGTCCACACCACCACCAGTAAAGGAATATCTACAAGATAGGATGGAGGAAACAAAGGATAAAATCACGGAGAAAATGGAAGAAACAAAGGATAAAATCACGGAGAAAATGGAGGAAACAAAGGATAAAATCACGGAGAAGATACAGGAAACCAAAGATAAAGTTTCGTTTAAAAAAATAAAGGACTAAGAGATGCTTAATTTTTGGAGATCCTTAACTTAGCACTTTAACCTTTTTTGAGGCAGGAGATACAAAGTGACCTTCTGAGCTTTCTTGGGGTTTTTGTTTTTTTTTTTTTGTCTGCAGACTACAGTTTCACTGTGGATATAAAATTACGTATATTCTTGAAGGCTGAAGTTTCCTGGGAGAGATAAATTGTGACAAAATTACAATTGACAGAAGCAAAAATAAGTTTCAGACTAGAAGTTCATATCCAGCGGTAACAGTGTTAACAGTTACTTGTCAAACCACCCCGTTTTATTTTGGTTTGTTTGTTTTTGTCATAAAGAAGATTTCATATTAAAGCCATTACATTACTCCTCCATCTTAGTGCACAGCCATTGTTCCATCAGACTGAATCTTCTGATAAATGAGAATGAGGATGTCTGTACCGGGGAAGAAAACTTATTTTGTATTTCCAAGTATGTGAACTCAGACCTCCATAATCGTGATCATCTCTCACTTGGAGACAGACCATTGTCACTGATACTGCACACGAAGAAAAGAATGGGTTAGTTATTCAGTGTGAATGAATTCATAATAGCTACGTGGACTTCAGCTGATCTATGACAGTTTACAGGTTGGGACTGCTACAAACCTTTCTTGGAAAGTGCATCCTTTCAGAAATCTGCAAACTATAGGAAGATGAGTTAGTCACAACAGCCATACTGTCAACTATACTGTCTTTTTCTAAAGTTGATTTTCAGTAGAAAGTTATTAAAATGAATCAATAATTGTATATTAAAAATTAGGATTTTTTTATTATGTTGAAGTTTACAAAACTGTTCTATTATTTCATGGTAGCCCTATAGAAACAACAACAAAATATCCAGAAGAGAAGTTTACTCAAATAATAGGTATACTAATGGAACTTTTTAAATACATGCCAAGTTAGAGTTAAATCCCAAAGTTTCCCTTCCTATCCAAGAATCCCTCGGATATCTGCAGAACAGTTTAGCTTTGCTGAGACAGCGATCACAGTCTAGCAGAATTTCACTCTAGATTTTCTTACATCGAGCAAGTACTTGTTTGTATCTGAAATGCTGAAAGGACTAAAGTTGAAACTGCTCTATTTGACTAGACTGGCAAGCTTCTCTCTTAGTTCTACTCAAATTTTAGGCTGAACTGAGTGGATTTCTTTTCCTGTTTCTGTAACAGACCTCACTTCTAGTAAATCTCTGCATGCGTATTTTGCTTAACAAAGGTGTTGGGTTTTTTTGTGGGTTTGTTGTGTGTTTTTTTGGCAAGAAGATAGATAAGTAAAGCAGCAGAGTTGGACCCTAAGCATTGTAACCAAGATAAAATAACTGATAAAGTATCACTTCTGCCCCACTCCTTTTCACTGAAGTCACCAAGAACCTGTCCACATTTAAGTTCATTGAACTTCATTAACTCAATTGTGCAGGACTGATTGCATACTTCTCCGCCTCTGTCCATGTGTCAAAATAGTAACTGCAATCTATTGCCTACCTCACAGGGCTGTTGTGAGGAATAATCATTGTATATTCAGTGTCCTGAAGATGTAAAGTGCCACATTTCTGACAAATACTATTAAAAAGTAATTCTCTCTAACTGCAAGCTATTGAGAGTGTTGAGGTGAGC
>PPHD01030913.1:0-10198 GCA_002909625.1 Bambusicola thoracicus | reverse complement strand
GAGGAGCAGGGGAAGGAAAAAGGCTAGAAAGCGCACGCAAAATAATTTTAACTGCATGGGTATTCTTTCTTCTTCTGCAGCCAGTAGATCTGGAGTAACGTTTAGAGCCTTGAGACTACCATTATACTCACCATATGTTATGCTGCTTCTTTGCCCATAAATAAGATTTTGAGCACATCTCCCTGCAGCCCTCTGGCTGGAGAATTCTGACAGTTTAAGCATATTCATTCCTCCAGGAGCCTTTCTGGCTCTGGACTTGAGCATGTAATGCTCAGGACTGCATTAGAGGTGTCATGGTTTAGCATGTTTGGGGTGCCAGCAGCCCCATTCTTCTCCTTCCTCACAAACAGACGTAAGAAGTTGTGCTTTTTTTTTTTTTTTTTTTTTTTTTTTGTAGGAGGTATCAAAAGGCTCAAAGCTGGTTTCTCCTCACACATTGAAAGTAGCAGCGCAGTCTGCCAAAATCACCAACTTTCAGCTTTCAGAAAGATGATTTCTAATATACAGCATTAAGGAAACCTCACTGTGAGAACTGCCAGATTGAGAAAGATGAATTAATCTTCCTTGTTGCCAACAAGGCTTTGAAGTTATCCCTGCAGCACTACAAATGTGTCAAAAGGGATACCCACAGAAGCTGTATCTTCAGGGCTTCAAATGAAGAGAAACTAAGTCATGCAGACTCACACACTTCCTCAACAGATCCCCCTGGTGAGCAGAAAAGACTTTTTGTTGTACTCTGATGTTAGTGATAAGCATAGATAAGAGTGTTACTCATTATCATAGCATGCATTTTCAGTGTAACTTGAATACATGTGAAATGAATGCTGCCCAAAAGACAACTGCGCATTAAGAAATATCCGCTTTCTGTTTTCTGCCTTGTTTCACACGCTGGTGCTTGGGACGCAGCTCAGGGATAAGAAAATCTGAGAAAGCTGCTGGAAAGGCTTTCATCCTTATCCACACACAAGGGGAAAAGCACCTTTTGCTTCTCTAAGCTAAGAAGAGGGGGACTTTCCTAACCCGAGAGGCGTTCCTGGTTTGTTGTCTTCCATGAGGCACAGGCAGGTATGTGCCTGGGTGTTGACTGTCCAGAGGAAAGGTCTTTCTTGACTCTTGGAAGCTTTCCTGGGTAGATGTAATTGCCTGGGAGTGCCGGGACACTGCTGCCCTCCATGATCCCTGAGCTGCAGCACCAGAATGTGGCTCCGGAGTTACAGCAAAAATAGCCCTTGAGGATTTAATTCTCTGTACACTGGAAGAAAAAGGGTTAGTGTGGAGAACAGCCTACACAGATGTTAATTTCTAAAGGTAAGTGACTAAAAATGTCTATACAAATGGCGAGCATCTATACAGTAATGATTAAAGAGCACCACAGTTCAAGGTCTGTCAGAAAGGGAAATAGCCTTGTTCTGACTTTCCCTTCTATGCAGAGCACTGACGAGGAGGTCTTGTCCTTCCAGCTAATTCTGACTTTAAGCCATAAGTGTCCAACTTTTTGGCTTGCCTCAGCTGCACTGAGTGAAGAGGGATCGTCTTGGGTGGTATATAAAATATATAATTCTGTTAATATATATAAATATAAAAACTTTATGTATTTATTGAAACATGAAAAAAGAGAGCAACAAAATGATAAAACTAGTGGGATATTTGACCTTGTTTTTGTGAAGCTAATGCATCAGTCTGGTTTGATGGCAGCGGCTGCAACTCTTAGTGAGTTCTCAAGGCACTCATCAGAGATTTTGATGAAATTTTACTCTTCCTGTGCTTCACCCTTGAGAATAGTTGTTCACAAGCGTACATACTACCAAAAAGTATGATGTGAGTAAGACACGTGGCCACTTTCTCAATTTCAGTTTCCAAACTCCTTTTTCAGGGCCCAGCACCTCAGTTTGAGGTTCAGAGAGTCATTCTCGTGGTCCAAATCCTCATTGTAGCGTCAAGAGCCTCATTTTCAGGAACACTCCTTTTTTTAGGGCACAAGCACTCTATTAAAGCTCTAAACTCTCTTTCAGTTTCTAGAAAGCATACTAATAGGAACCCAAGCCTCCATTTTACAGACCACAGCACCAAATCCTCATTTTCAGGGCCTAGAACCTATACTTGAGATCTAAAGCTGCTGTTTTTTCACTTATAGCCTAAATCTATAGCCTGAATTTTTCAGTCCTGGATTATTATTTTACGGCCCAAAGCATTATTTTTAGGGCGTAAAGCCTACTCTTCGGTAACCATGGTGTTTTCTGACAGGACAAACTTCATTCTAAGGGCCAAGGCCTGAATTTTAGAGCCCAAGGTCTCCTTCACTGGCCAGCCCTCCTCCCACTCACCAATCATCACCTTTGTGAAGGCCCAAAGCTTCATTTTAATGCTCACAGCCTCCTTTCAACTGCCCAAAGCCACATGCCAGGGGCCAAAAGCTGATATTTAGGGGCTGAAGATTCTTTTGGGGATCAAATGTCCATTTTGAGATATCAAAGCACTACTTCAGAATCCAGCTCCTGAGCTGTAGAGTACAAAGCCCCATTCTGAAAGGTTCAAAGCTTTGTATCAAGGTCCAAACCATCCTTTGTAGAGCACAAGTCTTTTTCCATTCCAATGCACAGTAATGGGACCCCAAACATCTTTTTTATTGCCCTAAGCCTCCTATGACATATCTGACTTTCATTTTGAAGACACAAAATAAGCATCTATAAACAACTTCTCTGAGGGGTGAACTCCAACCCTCACACAGTTTTTGAGCCTAAACAGTGCATCTGAGATGCTCAGTGCTGACTGCAGCAATCTCCTTCCCCAGAGCTGTGCCTGGAGGGTGACCACCCTGTGTCTTGGCTCTCCTCCATTTGTTTCAGAGGGAGGGAGAGGCCTCTGAAGCAAAATCCAGCAGAGGGAGCCTTGTTTTCTTGTGTCGCTTGACATCCTGCCAGTAGGAGATGCAGTTGTTCTTTGTTACAAATCTGGAGAGGAAAAATTGAGAGAGATGAAGAAAAGCTACATCTAGGGGTGGAAATATCTTAGCTCAAGGGCTAGAGAAGGGAAGAGACACAAAAAGCTGGCATGCTTTGTGCAGGCAAAAAGAGCCCCCCACCTGAAACCTGCTCTAACAGCCGTGCCCCCATCTGTTGGTCTGCAAAGACCTGCACAGCCCTTGACTTGAGTGGGTACCGTGTTGAGAAATCAGTACTAAATGGGTATCTCACCTCAGATGGTGATTCATTTCATTTTTCTGAACCAGCCTCCACAGCAGCAGTTGGTAAGCTCAGCATCAACGTTCAGGTTCAAGAATGAGTCAGACTGTGGCTATTCCTCCATGGCACCAGGTTTCAGAGAGGGCTGGTGGGCCTCTGAAATTGAGAGGAGCCTGCGCATGCCATGCTGGTATCGCTGCTGGATTACTGGGGGTGCTGCAGGGAAACAGAGAGGTTAGCGGAGACCCACAGCTCTGCTCTTTTTCTCAGTCTGTTTCAGACCCTGCTCAGCACATCTGAGTTACCACAGTTACCACAGTTTACAGGGTGCAGGTTGTGCCTTACATTTTTCACAAAATATCTAGATGGTAGAAAAGTGCCTTCTGGTCTTCAGTTCTCAACGACCTCTACATTTTTCTCTGGCTGTCTACCAGAGAGAAACCTTTCCAGGCCTATTAACCTACTTGTACACAGATTTCTTTACTTGCATGTTACAGCATGCTCCCTAGTTTTCATTTTTGGGTGTTTTATTCCCTTCATATTTTCATTGAGTTCACCCTCGGTCTTTCTACTATTTTTTGCATGTCACCACTGCTGAAGCTGCTGTCAGTTCCTCATTCACAGCTCAGCACTATTTTACAGATTCAGTAGGGTAACAGGAATAGCTTTTTTTTTGTTGTTAATTGGGAATGATCTGCATCTTCAGCTTCAGTCTCTGGTGGAGAAGAAGTGAAGTTACTGAAGTGTAGTTACAGCTTTGGGTTTTTTGTTGTTGTAGTTTGGGTTCTTTTCCTTTCAAGAAAAAAATATACAAATAATCTAACCCGAACAGTAAGGTCCTGTGTCTTTGTGCAGTTAGACACTTGTCATGATCTCAGTCCAAACAACTCTTTACTTCCCAGCACTTCAACCTTAAGCATTTCTTTATCAATGACAACAGTTTCCACCGTGATCCCACCAACTCATCTTAAATTGGTCACTTTCAACCACTTGCAGAGTTTCTGTGGAAAGCTGAGGGTTCAGGAGGTGCGTTGCTCTCCTCAGAAGAAATGTGAGGGAAATGTTTGGCTTCCTCTTCATCAGAATTTAGTGAATCCTTTCCTTTATCCATGCCGCAGCAGCATCCCTAATTGATCCTCGATCCTATCCTGGAGGATGAGGAGAAGGGGAGCCTGAGGACTCAACCAGCTTCTCTGGCTTAGAAACAGAAAACGTTTCTGATTCAGGTGATTTGACTTTAATTTTTATTGTTTCAGTTTAACAGAAATTCTCACACAGACACATTTCTGTGATGAGCCATCTTTGCCCTGCCAGTCAGCAGGTGAAATCCAATGGAACTGTCAGGGGATTCTGTCAGGCAGTGCTCAAATGTCACCATGATGCCCATGTGTCATCACAGTGACATCGCTGTCTGGTGCCCAGGGCCTGGCTGGCTGGAGCAGCCAGAGCAGATATCACTGACCAGCACTTGTTGCTGGTCCTGCACTGAGCCATAAGTGCTTGAATTTGAGTCCAGAAGCAAAGAAAAACTGTATTGAAAGGGGATCACTCCTCACCTGGACCTTCCTTCCCCTCTTTGGCTCCTATGCTTTTATTGGATATTTTAGAAATTTAGAAAGCAAGCACATGAACCAAAGAGAGGTTGCACATCTCCTGTTTATGCCACCAGCAGAATGCACTTAGGGTCTTTTTCTAGTTGGACCTACATGCAGCCTCTGGGAGCCTGCTGATATTGCAAAAAAAGGATTTAATCTGAGATTTCACTGTTAAATGAATGAATGAATGGATGACTAAATGGACATGACAACTGAATAAGTTTATTATTCAAATATTTGATTTCCAGTACCATTAAATAAATAAATAAATAGATAACTAGATAAACAAATAAAAGGACCCGAGAACGGAGAAGGTTTATTACTCAAACATCTTTCCAGAACTATCTATCTATGACCTCTCAACTTACGAATCTGTAACAGGTGTGGCTTGATGATCCTTGTGGGTTCTTTCCAGCTCAGGATATTCTGTAACTCATATACTATCCAACAGTTCATTTCACATGTGCTGCCTACACCTTGGCACTCCACTCATGTTTGCTAGAAAGATTGCATTTACCTCCAAGCATGGGTCAGCAACAGGTGAAGACAAAGACTTTGGGGCATTATTCTTGCTGCTCTACATCAATTAACATCCTGTTTTTGTTTCATCTGCTTTTTCCTGTACAGAAAGGAGAAAACAGGGGACTACTGCTACACGCTGGCCTTGCTCATAAACCCCTCCTGAACCTGTGCTGAGGGATCCCTGAAGACAGGAACAGATAACCAGGTACCCAGATACCAGTGGGGGCAGATGGGATGTGAAGACCTCAGTTGGTCAGGGTGCTGAAGTGCCCTTCCTCTCAAAATGCGTGTGCTTTACCTTCCCCAAAACCAAGCATGTGGACGATTTTGCAGGCACTGAGTGTTCGTGGAGAACGTGAGGTGAAGAAGGGCTGCATGAATACATGTTTTTGTGATGTCCATGTGCATGCACATGGCACATATATTAATGTCTGTAGGAAGTTTGCCTGCATACCAGTGCATGGAGAGGAAGATAGCTCTGAGTGAGAGGTAACAACAGCAGGCCTTGCTGTTGGCTTGGTAGCACTGCTCTTTTGGAGGTATCTTGTCCTACATGGTGTCTGACAGAGGTGCTCGCACCAGAGCTTGCCTGGCATTCTCTGACTGCACTAATTAGCCCTGACTGCATCCATTAGCCAAAAAGCACGTGGGACTCATGCAAGTCCCAGCCAGCTCTGAAACAAGAGGGGTGCTGTGTAGAGATGACAACCCAACAGATGCACGAGTCAGCACTCTGTGGAAACCCAACTCATGCTTCCATTACGCTGAGTGGGGATTTCTGTGATGTGCCTCTGCACATTTTGGCATTTTAGCTGAGCGAAGAGAAGCACAGTTTTACGCAAAAATGTTCAGTCAAGCAGAAGCACACCATACAAATTGTGCGTCGGAACTACTGCGGTTCAGCAGCAGCTTTGCTTTGGTCAGCATTACTTGCCCAGACTACAGGGCACGCACCCAGGAAGAGCCCCATTACAAATGTGAACCATCCTATTTCTGGGCATAGCCAGGTGTTACCACAGCAGAGAAGAGACAGAGAAGTGCTTCTAGATGGCAGGAGTCCTTCTGGAAGGATCATTTCTGAGAATTCCCTGTAGTGCCTGGAAACCATCCCACAGACTGCATGTCTCAAGGAGAGGCATGAGTGAAGTGATACCCCAGACTGAACTTTCTTTTAGGGTGGATACTTCCTAAGGAAAACAAATAAACAAACCTTACAAAACATGGGGCTTGACACCTTCGTCAGAAATCCAGCAGTGGTTGTACTGCTTCCTCCCTCCTGGTGCTTTGAGGCAAATGGTGAGGGCCTTGGTGGCACCTCACAGATGTGTGGGGCAAATGGCAGAACTCTTTCATTGACATTCTATAGATCTCTTTGCTGACTAAAACTACATTTCAAGACGAAGCTGAGGTTGCTGTTTCTGTATGAGTCTCAGGTAAAGAAACCAAGCTCATAGATCAGTACAGGTCTTCAGTGAGTCACTCCTTAGCTACTGCCCTGCTAGCTGAGCACAGCAGCACACTCAGAAGCCTAGGTCTGCACCTGGGTGAACAGCCAGGGCTGTGACTGACATCTATCTGCTGATCCTTGCCCTTTCCCTCCCCTTCTTGGCTCAGTACTCCATTTGGGTAGACTATGCCTTCTGCTTGGCTGCCTGCCCCAAGGGAGGGCACGGGTTACCAGTAAGGTCAGCCTCCTGCACCAGAGCCTGTAAAAGGAGTTACATTGTGTATAGACATATTTCCTCCAGGTAAACAGCTTTTACTCACTCCTTTTTGCTGTGTGTTTTACACATACCGACAGTGAATCAAAAGGAAACAAGAGTGTATTTTAGGTTTAAGTTTGGATGTGGGTGACTGTTACTTTTGTCTCAGTTTTAAGATGATACACGTGAGAATATCTGACTATGTAATGTGCCCAACTCGTCCTGACTTCCCTCCAACCTGTCTCATTGCAGCAAAAAGACGAAGATCAGGATGTGAAGCTGAGTGGCAGGAGTGAGTGGGACCAGTGCTGAAACTGTGGCAGGCTCCTTTTGAGCAAACAAGTGACCATGCACCATGTCTGTGCAGAACAGATGAGCTCAGCCACCACTTCTCTTGGGACAGCAGCTGCTGGGACAACCCTGCGAGCTGGAGTCACTGTGATGCCGCCCAGCCTCAAGGAAGATGCAGAAGGTTCCTTCTGCTGTCCCACGCTCCTAGTGCCCTCGCACACAGCTCAGGGCAGCAGGCAGCTCCCAGGCCTCTCCCTTCAGAAAGGATAGGAGCACAGAGAACTGCATGTTCTGCTGCCCACACGGCATCCGGATGTGGGTCTCACCTCCGCCCCTGCAGCAGCAGCAGCTCGCAGCACCAGGCGAGCTGAGGTCGGTCCAACTCCCAGTGCTGCTGCTGCAGGGAGGGAGGCAGCTGCCTTTGCAGGAAATCCTTAGTGCTGCAGAGAGCTGTGTGCAAGGAGCAAAGCATCCCCCTTTCAAGACACAGAGAGTTTTGGTGAAGGCCCATGGCACTTGACATCTACCAGCTCCTTCACGCAGTGTAACATCGTCCTGACTTGGCTGCTGGTGACCTGCAGCATGACATCTCAATCAGCACCAGAAATTAAAACGTTCATGACAGCAAAATGAGCCCGTTTTTGCTAGACTGCGGAGTTCCAGCTGGGAGGATGCAAAGAATGAGCACAGTGAACATACCAGCTCATTTGAGCAGCCGAGGACAGGCTGCAGGATCACCATGGAGGCATTGTGGGTGTTTGAGTGGTTTCTTTGCTCAAGACTCGCTTGAGACTACTGATACCTTTTATCACCAGTGCATTAATAGAAACCAGCCATTTCCTGAGCCACTGCGGTACATCTCGCTACAGGATGACCACCGAGTGTTAGAAAACCAAACAGATATTGCAGATCTAGAAATTCACAGTCGCCTCAGAGCATATCACACAAATACAGCACATCCCAGAACCAAGAAAACCCCAACACCCAGGGTGAGCTGCACCCTGTTGTCTTCTCCTCACACCTTTCTGCTCTGTGGCAGAGCCTCACTGCAATCTGCGCACCGCTCATTTTGGTCACCATGCCTAAGCTACACCTCCACACAGCTTTTCCTGAGCTGCATGGAGTAACAGCTTCTTGTTTGGTTATTTTTGTTATTTTGTTATTCCTCCATGGCAAGTAAAGGAGCTTCCTGTAACTAAAGGGACATTTTTCCAGTGCAGATACCCAACCCCTGAGCCTGCTTGTCTGTGTGTATCAAGGGGGTGTCTCTCTGAAGGGTGGCACAGTGGCAGCATGGGCAGACAGAGAGTGTAGGCAGTGAGAAGGGGTGGAAATGATTCTGCATTTGCCGTTATTCTGCTATTTGAAGGTAATGTTTTTTTTTCCTGCAGTGATCTTGTGATGGAAATTGAATGACTGTTCCAGCTGCTAGGGGGAGAGCTGCGCCATGCAAGGAAGGTTTTTTTGTTGCAAGTCAGAGTCGCACAGAATCCTCTACTGCAGGATGCAAGCCATGAAATCCTGCAGTAGTGCACACACACCAATGCTTGCTGTGGGAAAGCAGAGGTTGTTGCCATCCTCGTGCTATGAGCAAGGTATGATCTAGAGGGCTACTGCTGCAAACCTCCAGGGACAAAGATAGCTGGTGCTGGCATCCGGTCCACCACGCTTCAGCTTCAACCTTAATTTCTGTGAAACCCATTCTTGGGCATTTAAATGCTTGCACATACAAAAAAAAGAGGCATGTTGATGAAGGGTAGCAAGTTGCCCAAATGGCAGGAGCTGCAGTGCAGAGCTGGTATTGAGGAAGTGGTTAAACCTCATCTTTTGTTCAGTCTTTGCTTTATCATTTGGGGAATCTGTCACTGCCCACATGAAGGAACATTACTTGTAGTACACATTGTCATCAACCTGTTCTTGCAAAAGGGTGTATTTTGCAGATCACCAATATGGATGCACATTAAAATAAACACTATCTGAAGATCAGCAGCTAAAGAGAATTGTCTTCTGGGTTTTTGTTCTGATCTTCTCTAGGAAATAACCTCAAGGGTACTTGAAACGTCTGGGGATACTACCAGGGTAGGCTGAATTGCTAGAAGATAACCTGCTAGAAGACAACCTGGTCTCAGTCTCTTTCTCCCAGGGAGAAGGGAAGAGGGAGGAGGAGAGAGGAGGTGGCTGGAGGAATGGTTGGTTATGTGAATCTGCCAGGACAGGGGAAAATGTGTAATCTGAGATAATCAGTGATAGGACAGGGGAGTTCCTCAGCTGCCAGGATCATGCATTTACACTGCAGGAAGCATCTTTATTTTAAAACTTCAAATAGGGTGATATCCTGTAGAGAAAAATAGACCAGGAACAAAATCTTCAAAGCACCATTGCATTTATCTGTCAATATTTGTGCTACCTCCCACAGATCCTCAGGAAGATTTTACCCATGACTCTTACCTCGTAACAGTAATTTATTTGCTGCTTGCCTAATTACTCGTTAACTAAGCTCTATCTGAACTGGAAACTGCTTAGATATCAGGTAGGAACTAGGCCCTGGAGTGATTCTTTAAACTGAGGGGCTGTTTCCCTTCAAAAAGCATGCTCTCAACCCTGCGATGAGCATGGTCACCGCCTGTAGAATAAATCCACTCTGCTGCGACAAGGGAAAGAGCTGCCTGCTGTCCCAGGCTTGGAAACGTGAGCAGTTCCTCCTGAATCCAGGCCTGAGCTGAGGGAAGAAACATTCCTAAGGCAACAGCATCTGCTCTCATCCACTCTCCAAAATTAGACGTTTGTTCATGCAGACCAGGAGGCAGTGGCTTTCAGTCCCAGTACCATAACCATCATCCATTTGCAATGCAAACCACTGACCTTTCCTTAGGGGAGAGTTAGCTGTTTTAATGGACACAGTTGG
>PPHD01030912.1:0-10198 GCA_002909625.1 Bambusicola thoracicus | reverse complement strand
AAACATGTAAGTACATATACATACATGCCAGTTAGCAGTATCTTTGCCTGCAGATCCTCAAAACCCTGGGCTAGTCAGCACCCCTAGAAAAAAAGTCAAATGCAAGTAGTTCAGCTTCAAGCACTTCTAGTCCTTGATGCTTCTGCCAGTTCTGCACATCAACAACTAACTACATCGTGATAGGCTGATGACACTCCAGGAAAAACATTCCTTGCAATTAAGTCTCTGGAAGTCTCAGCCTAAGGCCTTCCTTTTCATACTGTAATTACAGCTTAATATGCTCAGTTCTGAACATCTGTTTGTTGTTGTTTTTTTTTTTTACAAAATCATCTTTTTCCCCAAATACACTGTTTTGTTCAGGATCTTCTAAGAATTTACAGCATAGTTAAAGTATCAGAGACAACTGCTATACACATCCAGACTTGTTCCTCTCTTTCTAATACATGAACATCTATTCACCTGTTGCCTTTTCAGCATTAGCAAACAACTTTATTTCTATCCTCCCCATCTCGCTTCCCCCCGTTTTAAGTCAATTCTGCTGCTGTGAAACTTAGTCATCCTGATAGTCAAAAACCACCCAAACCATTTAATTTAACAAACAACTTGCTTCTTGAAGAGAGTCTCACAGCCAAGCAACTGGCACGACAGAAACCAAAACACTTCTTGTCCCACTATCATGAAAAGATGACACTAAGATATTACCTCCCGCCTCACACGTAACAGAAAGTAACATGCAGCATTGCCCACAGAAATAGAAATAGTCATACTACAATAAATTCACTTTGGCTTTTCAGCAATGAATTGCAATCCAAGTAATAAGTAACAGTATCCAAGCAAACTGTATGAAATCAAAATCAAAGCATTTTATACTTGTTACAGCTAGTGCAAGAAATATTGGATGGAAATAATTGATGTTACAAAGTAAGAACAAAGTAAAGATCTTACCAATATCCTCAGCTGGTAGGAAAGTTCCCAAAGGGAGAACCTCCAGAGAGAGATCCGTCCTCCTGGAGAGTCAGCCCTTAAATGGGGGCGAGGAGGGGTGGAGCCATGCTCCAGTCACTCAGGTGAAATTGCATTCACCTGTGCCCCTGCGGCTGACTCAATGCTAGCCTCAGGTGGTCAATCAGAGGTTCAGGCCATGATTCAACAGTTCCCATACAATACTGAATTCTCTTTTACATGACTTACCTTTTTTTTTAATCTCAACTGAAAACACAATCCACAGAAATAAGGGTTGGTTACCTCAACAGGCCTGAAACACGTCCATTCAAACAAAAAAGCAGTGCAAGTACACTTTAGCATTTGCCATACGGCTCACTGAAGCCCAGCTTTCTACATTCTGACAGGAAACCTTTGCTGTATTTGGCAGCCATTCTTTAGTGGAGATGTCAGGACTTCAGACACAGTTGCTCAATGGAGGAAGAAAAGTTAGCTGACAAAGTCGCAGAAACTTTCGCTATTTTGCTTTCACAGCCTGGATTGTTTTGGATATTGCATAAGCTACACATCTACGAGATTATTTAACACCATAACCTTTTGGTCCTGCACCTCTGCCCTTCTAGTTACTCTAAGCACACATTTCACAGAACTCATCACGTGGCCAACAAACAACACATCTTACATGGAATACTTATCAAAATCTCTACAGCATCAGGCAAATACTTCAGTTCCTCCTATACTCTCATGTAAGAGACAAAGCAGTTCTGATTCCTTTTTCTCCACGCAGCAGTGACTGAAGCACAGCAGTAATAATATACCTAGTCTCTGGGGAAAGGCTGGGCCCCAGTTTGCTGTAGAGCAAAGTCTGCAGGCTGCCCAAAGAGAAAACTAGAAAGGCTCTGGCAGGAACCCGGTCTGGCCTTTCACAGCCAGCCATGACAAGTTCTCCCAAATGATGCAGTGCAAAATGCCTACCCATAACTGTCATTCTCAAATACAATGTTACTTCATCTTAGGAAATACCAGCATAAAGTTATTAAACCTGATAAGAGTAGGCACATGGCAGAATCAGATTGTAATCGAAGGACTTCAGCTACCTAGATACCGATCAAAAAGCCAAAAAAAAAGCAGTTTACCAGAGACCAAAGATCATCAAGAGACATTTGGCTACTGCAGTGCAAATGTTGAGTCACAGCCTGAAGCAGTGATGGAGCACCTGGTGAGAAGGCAGGGCACACGCAGGGCAGCTCAGGTGCATGCAATTCATCTGAGTGATGGGGAGGGGAGGAGCCAGGATCCACCCCTTCCCAGACCACATATATGGGCTGGCAGTGGATGTCATGGCACCTTGCTAGAGCTTCCCTACCTATCTGGGGTCTTCTAAAGGTAAGTAGGTTTTTCCTTTGTGTCATAGGTTGTTGCCTTTGGTCTCACTTTCTTTTTCTGTAACTAAAGGTTTTGCTGTCCAATTATTTTTGTTACATTATAGTGTTGTAGTTATCTTAAGGCTCATTCTTATAATTTACATTTCAATGTACAAGGTCTACTTTTGCTTCCTGTATATTTGTTGAGTTCCTCAGTTTAACAGTTGTTTCAAAATGGTATGTCTTTAAGAAAACAGGGAGTCTACGTAACTTATGTGTACTTAAAAAAAAAATTTAAAGCTATTTAGATAAGGTGCTTTACACTAAGAAGTGCTCATCTGTTATTATCTCAATAAGAGGGATACTCAAGTGTTGTGTGGTATCATGTAAAATACCGTTTCAGACACCTATGGTATGAGAAAGCAATGGTACAGAGAAATTTCTATAGTTATTGAGCTGCCTAGATGGTGCAGCGTGCTCCAAAACATGATCTATAACAGAAACTTTCTTCTTCTAGTTATTCAAGCTGCTAGAGGATTTTGCTTTTCAAAAGCTACTGTTTGTTGTTTCTACTGTCAGACAGAAAGGGTGCTCACATGGGAACTTAGTGGTGTCCTCCTAAAGACAAGACATCCAGGTGGCACCAGACAGGCTCCTGGACTGTGGTTACTGGTTTAGTTCATCCTGCCAGCACAAACCTGCCTTGTGTTCACTGTTAGGTGGGTCACTAAGCCCAGGCAGGAGCACTACATGTTGCAATGGTTGCAGTGAGTATTTACAGTTTAATTCTTCCTATGCTTCATCATTTTAATGAGTTGCTGCTGTTTTATGGTCTCAAACAAAACACTGTATTACCTGTTGAACACTAAGGGAACAGAGCACTTTGTGTGACCAAACTGTTACATGGCACCACAGTTTTGCTTTCTCTTGTCCATGACAAATGCAAAAGCAGAAAGAAAACGATCCTGCATGTGGTAAGGCTGGACTAGCACGGAAGTCCCTGGGGGACATCCCAACTTTTTTTTTTTACTTTACTAGCTTTAGATACTCAGTTCCTACTACTGCAGTTATTCTTCTAGCGCCCTCTAGTGTTGTTAGCAGCTATGAACCACAGTTATAAAAGCCATAATCTGAGATCTGTTTAGAGCCGTTTCTCCCACTTGAAAACTACTGATGTTACGTACTGTATGAGCTTCCTAGAATATCACATACCCCTATTCCATATTTAATTCTAGTCGGTCATGATATATTTAAGTACATAAATGAAATGTACACAGAAAAGGAATTAGGGCTCTCCACCTTAATAACAAAAAGATAAAAGATAATCATAGAACCAAAGAATGCTTCAGGTTGGAAGGGACCTTTAAGGTCATCTGGTTGTAGTCCCCTGCTATAGGCAGGGACACCTCCCTCTGGACCAGATAGGTCACAGCCCCATCCAGCCTAGCCTTGAATGCTTTCAGAGAAGGGGCATCATGAAGACTGCCAAGCATAAGTTTCTCTCCTACTCCTTACAATCCACAAGCTAGTAGAAAAAATAAGAGACCAGTCAATATTAGGTATCCCTTCCTATAAATTGGTCTTAGGACAAAAAGACACCTAAGATCAGCAGTGGAGTTGATGAACAGTGGATCAAGTTCAGAAGCGTGCTAAATACCTCACCTTTATGCTCAAATTTGAAAGCAGTGTGCGGGCTACAAGCAGGGAGCTGATTGTAGCCAATTCTGAGTGTTCTTCAGCAGAGGGAGGCACAAGACCAGCTGTTCTATTAAGCTGCATGACTGAAATGGAGTTTTCAGAAAAGCATATCTGCTGAATAGTAAATGGAGTTCAAAAATCATCATTTCAGAACCTTCTGCCCTAAACTGTATTACTGACTTCACGTGTCAAAATGGTGTATTGCAATGGTGTATTGCACCCTGCCTTAAGCAACTTCATCCTGTTGCCTGAAGTCAGGGTCTTCTGCTGTACTGCTAACGTAGGCTTTGGTAGCAAGTTTGCAAACAGTGAACAAACGTATAATCTAGACGCAGTAGGTAGAGCAAACTAGCAGCATCTGTTTAGTATGTGCCTTTCTGCCTGGAGGGGTTTTCATTGATGTTGATACAGAAATACGATTACTTCTCCATGCATCATTTAGAGTTTCAGAACAAATGCATTTTCTCCTGTTAGTTTATCTAGAATTTCTCACTCAGTCATGCAGGGAATACTAAATGGAAATAGCAATTTGCTTTATCAGTTACTTGCTTGATTCACTACAGTGCGTACTCTAAAACTAGTTACCTTGTAACACGTTATTCTGGATGTCACAGCTCCTCCAAAATAAGCACTGGGCTGAAAGCACCACAGCTCCTAACAGAACCAAAATGATACTTTGGAAGAAATGTGAGCAAAGTTCTTTAGCTTTGCACAGACGTGCCTACAAACTGTATAGACTGTATGTGAATTTGAACCAATTAGGAAGCCACACAATAGCCCCACTTGAACCAAGTGAACAAAAATTAGAGCAGTCAACAGCTGAGGTGGGTTTTCCACCTTGCTCGTTTGAAAACCACAAACCAGACATTTTTGGCAGCTCTTACTTGATATCCCCACATTCTAAGGAGGAGTCACAGCTCTCAGTGCAGGGTTGCCCCAATTCCACTACTATGAGTTGGTCACCCCTCACCATGCCAGAATACGGATGCCTTTTACATCCTTTCCACAGCATTTGGTAGTTCAGATACACAGCTTTTTCATATGTAGTCATACTGTCTGAATGTGAATTAATGTGGCTCACATACAGGGCTGCTCTGACCATGTACTGCACTGACCTGACTGTGCCACTGCCTCTTAAAGGCCACCTTAGTTTAGCGGTTTTCAGGAGCGCTGTGTAGTTTATTACTCAGGCTCTTCAGAGCTTACAACTAACTTAATAAAGAGATAGGCTTACATTGCTGTAGCACACATCTAATGATAAAAAGGTGACAGAATTGCAGCAGTGGAGGGTTGGAGGGGAGCTCTGGGCTCACCCTGTCCATCCCCTGCTACAGCAGTTCCCTGCAGCGGCTTGCACAGCCGGCTGGCCGGGTGGTCCCGAATATCTGCAGAGAAGGGACCCCCGGCCTCTGGGCAGCCTGTTCTGAGCTCTGTCACTGACGACAACGTTCCTCTTTGTGTTTGTGTGGAACTCCCCGTGTTCCAGTTGGAGCGCACACGTCGCTTTACCTCGGGCTGTTTAACAACCAACTAAGCGCATACCGGACATCTGCAATAGCACCAACAGCGGCCTCTCGGACGGCTGTACATGAGCTGCGGCCATCGCTTCCCTCGTCCCTCAACGCGGACACGGCCGTTGTGCGGGGGCTGCTGGGGACGCGAAGCCCGCCCAGCCTCTCCTCACACAGAGACGACCGTTAACGGTCGCCGCGCGCGCACACAGCAGTTAACGGTCGCCGCGCGCGCAGCAGCGCGCGCGCAACGTCATGCGTGCAGTGGGCGGAGCTCCGCGGCGGAAGGGAGGCCGGGCGGTTCCGCTCGAGGAAGATGGTGGCGCCGGCGGCGCTCCGCGTGGTGCGATGCGGCGGCAGAGCCGTGCACGGCGCCCGGGCCGTGTTCTCCGTCGGGGCCAGGCAAGCGGGGCGGCGCGGAGCCGGGGCTCCGGCTCGCGGCTGGCGGGCCGCGGGCCGGCTCCGAGCGATCCCTCGGGGCGCTCACGGCTTTCCTTCCCTCGCAGGTTCTTGCTGTGCGCCTCCGGCGACTTCGTGAAGATGTACAGCGTTGCCACCGAGGAGCTGGTGCGGCTGCTGCGAGGCCACAGCGGCCTGGTGACGGGCGTGCAGCTCGCCCCGCACAACCGTCTGCAGGTGGGCCGCTGCGCGGGTGTCCGCGTGGACGGGAATCCTTTGCCATGGCGGCACGGAGCGGCTCCGCGTCTGAGTATGGGGTATTGCTGTAACTTCTCTCTTGTTTATTGGTGGTTGGTTTTTTTTTTCAGCTCTATTCTTCCTCCCTTGATGGCACCATTAAGCTGTGGGACTTCACAGATGGGATTCTCATTAAAGTACGTTGAGCTGCTCCTGTTGAGTCGATCTCGCCGTTACTGTTGGTGTGTTGAAAGTGAAGTGCTGTGGTGTAGTAACGGTGGGACCCGTGCTTTTCCCCCAGACGTTCACTGTGGGATATCAGCTCCTCGCGCTGTACGCGCTGCCGACCTCTGAGGACTCCGTGTTTGTGATCATTCCGAAGAGTGGCGAGAGAGGTACGCTGTCATTTGTCCCACCCTTACAATGTTACGGTCACTCTTTTGTGAAAAGCATTCTGTTCAAAAGTACTGAAGGGTACTGATGTGTTACAGTAGAATGGTTGCTAATCTCCTTTATAGTGAACGTGCGTAAAGTTGTTTCTGTAAGTCTTTTGATAACAGGTTTTCCTTTGGCCAGATGCGTTCCAGCTGGTCTCAGTTAAGCTGACAAAAGCAGCAGGCCAAGACATGGAAGCCAAGGAACTGTCTGTGGTTTTGGAGGGTGTGGATGCATCGCCAAAGTGTACTGCATTTGGAAGAGAGGTATATTCACCTTTGGGGGGATTGGCTTTTGTTTTGCTTGCTTACTTTTAGATAACCTACATAGCATTTGTGCTTTTATAGAAGTACAGCAGGCCTTCAGACTCATTAATCAAACCTTTTCTTTTAAATCATAACCTTATGAACCTTTCTTTGGCCCCATTCTGTTATTTGCACACTCTGATTCCTGCACAAGCTTTTTAACCTCCATTTGACAGAACAGTTATTGTTCTTTCACACGTAAGTACACAACCTGTATGTTCTAACTTCTTGATCCATGTTTTACTTTGACAGGGTGAATACGTGGCATCAGTGAAGGATCTTAATCTCCAAGTTTATTTCTTTAAACAGAAACAATTGAACAGGTAAGAATGAAAATGTCGAGTTATATGGGAACTGTTGAGTCAAGGCCTGAGCCACTGATTGAGCACCCGAGGAAGGGAGTGGGTCAGTGCTGGGAGCACAGGTGAAGGCAGTTCAGCTGTGGGACCAGAAAGGGTAGAGCCTGGCTGCACCTCTCTTAGACCTCATTTAAGGGCTGACCACCACTGGGGAAAGATCTCTGATTGGAGATTGCTCCCTTGTGGAGTTTTCCCCTGTGAGCCTGGGTTTTCAGTGAGCGGTGAGCTCTTTTCCTTCCCTTATAATATCTTTCTATTGCACTAGTACCTTTGTTATTACATTTCCTGTATCACCTTTCCATCGTGTTGATCTTTCTGACAGTTAAGCAAGCATTGCTTCAATCTGATGTATTAAAAACATTTATGTTAACTGGTGAGATGTATGTGCAGGTGGACATAGGCAGTACATAAGAAGCTTCTTTTAAAGAGTCAGACGGTATTCACAGCAGTTGTATTAGTAGCTTATCTTTTCAGCTCAAGAATTTATTTTTTGCAGATAAATATTTGGCCTGATGCTGGGCTGAAACAAGTGGTGGTTTGGCCAAGGGAAAGCAGGCAGGGAGGAGGGAACAAAGAAAAGGTTTGCAGCTTGATTGAGACCAGAGATCTAATGAAATAAAAAAGGGAAAAATCACTATTTTTTTCAGTATGTATGTTGGTTTATAATCACTTAGAGGCGTTTAATTTTGCTACTCAGAATTATTCTTACATGCATTTGCATCAGTTGGTTCACGTGAAGCTTGGTTTTTAAAAGAAGAAAAAAAAACAAGTAGTGTGTAATTGAAGTTGTTTTCCTAATTTCTGAAGGTTTTCTCTAAGAGCAACAAATAAAAAAGGTGGAAACAACATCTTTACTTGTGTAGCCTGCCATCCTCAGGAGGATTGTATTGCAACTGGCCACGCTGATGGAAAGATTCGTCTCTGGTATGCTTATTTTGATCGGTCTCTAGTCTGACTTGATGGTGGGAATGAAATGAAACCTGAGCAGGTCTTGTTCTTACCATTACGACTTTTGAGAAATCAAAAGGAGCAAAGAATAGCAAACCCTTTGGCCTGTAATACTGGTGTTGCCTTTAGAGTAGAGCTTCAGTTTAATGTCAAATGGGAAAATATTCCTGTTAAGCTACACCATTATTTTAAGATGTATTTGAAAAGGTAAGAGCAGTTCAGGTAGCTGTGGGTGGCTGGAATCCTCAGTGGCAGCACACTAGTGAAACTGTGTGGTGAAGAATAATCGCTTGCTAAGTATGGTAGTGATGTACAGCTTGCATCAAGAAAGCTACTGGTATGATTCCTTCCTTTTGTACCACACGCATACAAGAAACTCTAGTCCAAGAGGTTAGAGAAAAGGATGGCATTCAGTATTCCTATTTGTTTGCTCTGTTGTCAATGTTTGCATTTAAAGAACCATTCTCTTCCATCTCCGTAGGAGGAATTTCAACCACAAAAAAGAATACACGTTCTCTACACTGCACTGGCATCACGATAAAGTCCTGGATCTAGCTTTTTCTTCAGAAGGTGGGTACAGAAATCTTTACAAGTCAAAGAGCTAGGAACAGAGAAGTCAACAGAAGTTCAAGATAATCCACTCACAAACTTCTAGTATTCTAAGTATGTCCAGGAAGAATCTGAAATGAGTGAGAGCAGCTGTACTTTCTTTATACCACTTAGACTGACATTCACAATGTCAAATATCTGCCCGTAGTGGAAATGCTCAGTCTGAAGCAGTGATTGAGCACCAGGTAGGAAGGCAGGGCCAACCCAGGAGAGCTCTGCTGTAAGCAGTGCTCCTGAGTGACTGGGAGGTGTGGAGCCAGGATCCTCCCCTTCCCAGACCTCATGTAAGGGCCGGCAGTGGAGGTGAGGGCATCTCTTGCTGGAGATCCCTGCCTACCTGAGGCCTTTGTAAGGTAAGCAGCTCTTCTTGTTCATTTTTGCATGTGTGGCTGCTGCATTTGGGCTCGTTCTCATTTGCTGTAGCCAGAGACTTTGCCACCCTGCTATTATCATCCCATTATAGCATTACACTGCCCCTTGACAGAACGTAGATTCTAACCTGTCTTACTATCTTCCACTCTACCTACCACCTTCTTCCCTTTCGCCATCAGTACCCGTGAGTCCTTGCCAGAGTCTATCTGAATCCAAATAAATCAAGGCAGGCTTGACTGAGCTTAAACCTAGTGGCAAAAATCCAGTTAGTTTTCATGTGACTGTATTCCTTAGCAGACTTCTTTCTGCAAAATACATCTTGTAGAAGGAAAACAAATAAGCTCTATTCTAACATAAGTACTCAATAGGTTCAAAAAGTAATGGGATTTAATATTCCCAAAGCATTTTTAAAATGTTACTGTAGGCAGAAGTTCTTGCTATTTGATGAAGTTTCTGTATCAGTTTTACATGGGACAACAAGAAATGTACCCATGTGTATTGCCCAGGCTAGATATGAAGAACAATTGATCTGTATGTGACAGTTTAAGAAAGGTTTTTCAGAAATCTGTATGTGTGTGTGTGTCATTGTAACATATATGCTGATGATATTTTTACAACAAAACCTCTGACTGCATGTTTATTATCTGAAAAGGCACCAGCCTGCTGAGTGGAGGAGTTGAATCTGTTTTAGTTCAGTGGCACTGTGGATCAGACTGCAAGAGGGATTTCCTTCCTCGCTTGGGATCTGCTATTGAATATGTCTCCATTTCATCTGAAGGCACCTTCTATTGCACCTCACATACGGACAACAGTATGCCAATATTTTAAGTACCTCTTCTGGCAAATCTATATGAGCTTTACTTTGTTACTTTGAGTTAACTAGGTGCTGCATACAGACAGATACTTAATGCAGTCTTTTGCTCTTTCATTAGTTCTGCAGATTTGTCTGAGAACTGCTTGTAGCTTGGCTTTCCATGTTGATTTTGGAGTCTGACAGATTGTGAAAAGTTACAGGATAT
>PPHD01030911.1:0-10198 GCA_002909625.1 Bambusicola thoracicus | reverse complement strand
GGGACAGGGACACACAGGCAGACACTGCAGAGATGTGTGTGCCAGGCTTCCTTGCACTGACAGCCAGCAGTGCGCAGCCCAGAATGGCCACCAACATCTGATTTCTCCAAAGAAATAAGGAGCTGCCGGACCCAGCTGGCACCATGGGGATGTTGCAGACTGTTAGGAGCTCAGCTGAACCTTGTCCTGTCCCCAGAGGTGGATGGCGACAAGTAGGAATCTGTTTTGTTTCTATTATATTGCAGCAGAAGTTGCAGGCACAGAAAGATGCTGTGAAGGACAGAGTGCTTTCAGTGTTGCTTTTTCACCCTGCTTTTTTTTCTGTAGTGACCTTGCCTGCTCTCTGACTACACAGGCTTAAAATAAGAGCAAGTTTCATGGCTGAGCATAAAATCTGGGCTGAGGAGGGCTGGCAGCAGGTCTGTTGCACTGGACACAGGCACAGGCACAGCTGGGTGAGGGGGGTGCCAATGTCTCAATACCTGAATGCTGCATTTCTTTAATTGGGGTGGAGACCCACCAAACTTCCTCCTTCCAAATAGCTTTTCACTTCCTGATGCCATCTTCTTATCTGCTTCCTTGAAATTCACCACATCTCATAATTTCTTCTGATTTTAATTTCTCTTTATGTGTTGTAGGATGCTTTGTTACGATTGCCAAAAAGATGGCAGGGAGATCCTTGACAAGCTCTGGAAATCAACTGGGGGAGCACAGGAGGCTCAGGCAAGTCTGAGGGGACCACACCACGTTCCTGCCATCCTTTCTTGAGTCCATCTCTCAGGACCAGAGCAAGGTGATGGCTGCTGCTGCATTCTGCATGGCAGAGCTCTCGACAGGACAGTAATGGAGGTTGCCTTAGAGATGGAGGGACACTTTTCAATTAGGAGAGGTACCAAGCATTCCTGCTGGTGCTGGCTGACCCCGTGGCTGTTCCCAGCTGCGTCAATACCATTCCTTTTCTCCACAAGCAGGGATGACTCTGACAGTGGCGGAGTATCAATACTGACCAGGATGCCACAGGAAAAGCAATCTTCAGGGTCACAAAGCTCACCATGAAGCTTCATTTTTCATAACTTTTTGCAGTATCTACCAAGGACACAACCTCACGGTATGATTTCTCAGTATCTCTAGCAGTGCACCTTCTGGCCTGAGGGTGACCCTGGCAAGTATCTCACACAGGAGGATTTTGTTCAGTAACTTTCTGCTGTGTATCAGTTTGTCATGAAACGCTGAGCATGTGTTGTTTAATGTCAGGCAGAAGCACAGCTTGGGTATTGCTTATGCTCATTCACTATTTCCCTTCTCATCAAAGCCTACTCATTTCCTGAGCAAGTGTTCATTTCACACATGTGCTTGCAGTAAGCACCGAACAAAATCCGTCCATTGTAACCAAACCTCTCAGGAAAAAACAACATCATTATAATTTTATGGCTAATGAATTTTAAATGACCTCGAGAGAAGTTCCTGGCAACACCAAAAAGAAAACAGGGATGTGTGGGGACTTTCTATTCACCTGCCTTTGCAAAATGCGTTGGGATATCCTCTCTAGCAGAGGCATCATCTCCTTTGGGATTCTGAAGGAGACATGCTGAACATTCACTTCAGATTTAACAGAGATGGAAGATTTCCTCAGTGGTGGATCTCATAGATATATATATATATACTCACCAATCACTGGTTTGTAGCCACCAGAAGCTCTGATTTCTGTGGAATTTCTGTATGTTTTCTTTCCTCCGGAATAAGACAAGTGAAAATGTTTTGACTTGGCAAGATCCAGGAATACAAGCATTTGTGGCACCAGTAAAAGAGAAGTTCTAAATAAAACCTTCTCAAAACCAGGAAGGAATAATCATGACAAGCAGTGATTTTTGTTTTCTAATAACAAATGGCAGCTGGATTAGGACATCAGGTCATCCGTGCCCCAAGCGCTTACTCAAGTCTTTCATTTCCTAAAGTTCAGCCACGGTGGGGCCTCTCTGAGTTATTGTGATGTTTTCAGTGCTGCTCCTTGTGGCATACAGTAAATATTCTCTTTGCAAACGCAGTTCACAGGATTTATCCACCGCAAATATCCAAACCTGCAAAGTGTACTCGAGGTGGCTTTGAGTCACGTGACAGATTTATCTTACAAAAACATCTGTGCTGGAATTGCCCACTAAGGTGCCACAGACTGCTTCCCATCCAGCAACCCCTGCAAACTGCTGTCTTGCACCAAAAAAAAAACCCAGACCCATGGAAACGCTGATCATTCTAAATCTGAAAGACAGTGAAAGCACATTCTGCAAGATGACAATTAGGAAGCAGAGTCTTATTTATAGTTGTGAAATAAACGTCAGCTAATCATCACGAGCACCAATTCCTAACCTCCGTTTAGGTGAGATTTCAGATGCCGAACTCATTATCAGCTTTCAATGTCTGCTCATCAACGGCAGTCGTTTCACTTTAGACAAAATACAATGCATGAGATATGGCAGTAATTAAATCATACTCCAGGGAAGAGATAATAGTGAATTATAAGATGTCTTCAGAAGTGATAATAATTACTCCACAGGGGTTCTATTCTATTAGGGTTTAAATACTTTTAAGACTTTGTAGAAGAGATATAATTTAAAAAGGAAAAAAACAAAAAACAAAAAACCTGCTGAAGATGGCAGTAAACAAAAGCTAAGTGCTGTTAGTGTGATCTGCCACAGTCATATCCAGGGCTGTTTTGGCTCTTTAGCTTTAATTTTAGCCCTAGAATGCTTTAAGCTTGCCTTCAGAAGCCTCTGTATTAGTGATCAAAACCGAAGCAGACACGTGATTCTATTTAATTGATGTGGCTTGATCTCTCCTGTGCAGATCAGAAGTTTGGCCAAAGCTAAGAACACTCAGCAAAGGGAGCAAGTCCACTGAGGAGACCGTGAGGAGACTGTATCTGGGAAGGAGATCTGCAAAGAAGACAGCAGTAAAGAACTGGGATAATCCAGAGCCCTGGAAATGGAGGCAGAGGCCAAACCTACTGTTTCCCTCAGAAAATCTTAAACAAAATCTTTCTGATCTGGAAACGGGGTAAGACATGTCTTGAGTCGTACCTCTGTGCAAGAGAATTATAGAACCACAGCATCATTAAGGCTGGAAAAAGCCACAGAGATCACCTAGTGCAACTGCCAACCCATCAGCACCATGCCCGCTAAACTACATCACTGGCTGAGTGTCATTTGTGCCCCGTTATAATTCTGGCTTGCTTTATTTGTGCAACAAAAAAACAACCGTTTGAAGCACTGCGAAGCTTGGTGAAAATATCTCTAATTCATACTTAAAGTGCAGCATTCTGATTTGAGAAGACAGCGTTGCATCACTCTGTTTCCAGCTCTGCCTAAAGGCAGTGAGCAGAGAGCGTGATGATGGACCAGATCCTGCACTCGGCGAGTCAGTAGGAGTTATGGATTTCACCCTACCCCATTAGTATCGATGTGTGTGGGCATTCATTTGCTCCTGGTTTCGTTCAGAGAAAAACTAGATGCTTACAGAATTATCATAATAAGGTCATTAGATAAGGTAGTCATGTCGTTTATCTAACATTCTAACACTTAGCAACTGTGTTAGATTTATATTAGTATTGGATATATAAAGCATAGAATGGATGTGAAAAGAAACATACAGGTGTCTTTTGTCAATGTTTACTGGAACAAATTTGAGCAGCTTGGGTTTTATCATGCCTCATTTGATGTTTTTCACAGAGGGTTTTCTTTGGTAGCGAAATGAGATTTGGTTGTTCTAAAGACCCGGAGCCTTTAACATATTTGCTGCATTTTCCTTCTCTTGTACAATGGACGATTTGTTACAGTTACTGCACAACTCCTGGACAAGCACTTTGTGATCCTGGTGATTTGCTGCCACTAATTCTGCCAGCTTCGTTCAAAATCACCTCGATTAGCATTTCAATGCGAGACAATTATCTGGTTTAAAAAAAAAAAAAAGAATGAGAAAAAGTTATTCTATGGGAACCTCTCCATCCTCTTCCATAGGAAACTCTGATGCAAATAATCCATTTCGATCTTCTGCTGCGTCATCACTTACCCTGAATGAAAGTCCTCTTACACTCTGATTACCCAGCAAGCCCTCTAAATCTCTGGCTGGTCAAAGGCAAATAGTAAAAGCAAGTTATGGTGGAGAGTCCCAGAAATGCATACGAAGTTTTGCTCCAATAGTTTGCTTTCCAACTTTCTGCAGCATTGCGTTTCTGTGGGATTTTTTGTACATCATTTAAGTGTACTTTAGGCCTAGAAAGACCTGTCGCTTCAAAACTGTCCCGTGTTTTCATGAAGAATCAACCTCACCTAGCGCTTCTTCATAATAAATAAAAACAGAGAGAAACTCGCCGTGAAAATAATACAGTAGAGCCCAAAGAGGGGGAAATACTGGACGTTAAAGTAATGAGAGTTCCATACCATCATTTTTTAAGAACATGAAAGAAATACAGTGTTCCTTCTTCTGAGGCTGTCCTCGGGAGATGACCGTTTTGTAAATCACATTCCTCTGATGATTCAGAAGTACTTCGCGTTGCCGGCGGCCAGGCTGGAGCTGGCTTATTAATATTGCATGATAATAGATAAACTTTGAGTGGAGCACATTGTTGTACAGGCTTAACTCTGTTCAATTTACTGGCACCTATGCTATCTGCAAGGCAGCACCGACTTCAGCATAGCGCGATACTTGCCAGTGGGCACTGAAGAGGTCCGTGGATATAAGAAACGACTGTAGGGCAAAGCAGGGGACAATACCTACCAAACCAAGGTGCTGCACTGCTTCCCCCATGGGCATTTTGATGTTGACTGCAGATCTGTGTGTACTGTGATACCCAAAGGCATATTGCTGCCATTTAAGCTTTTGCTCACATCCACAGCTGCACTGGGACATGGCAGCCTGGTGAGAGAGACACATATCAGTGCTGTCAGAAAGGCAGAATACATTTGTCCCAGGCTCTGTTGGCTCTCTGGGCCTTTACTTCTCTTAAAGGATCCTCTATTACCACCCCCCTTAAACCTGCACTAGAGAAGAAAGAGGAAACATGGGCGCAGCAAATGTGGCCCATCAAGTGCGTGTGGATGGTGAGGTTCAGTCCTCATATTTCACAGACCTGCACATTTAATGACTCTGTTTAGAAGCACAAGTATGAAAATACAGAGAGAAATACTTTCCCTAAATATTTTTTGAGTCAGGAAACATAAAAAGAAAAAATGGATCAAAGAAGCACAGATAAATGTGTGTAACAATACCCTAAACAATCTTCTTCTGAATCTCCAGCAATGCACATTATGTGCTGAGTGCACTCTTGTGCTTTGAGCAGATCAGATACGTACAAGTACATCCTTTCAGGTCACCAAATCTGATCTTCCCCTACTCTTTCTCCACTAACTACATCCTTTTTTTCCCAACCAATCTTGAGGCTGCATTCACTGTACTTGAAAGACCCTGAACTCATCAGAGCTAGAGACTGAGGACTTGCTGGCTGCGTGCTCCCAGCAGAGCAGACTTGCCTCGTGTCTCTCCTGTTCACTCTACCTGAGTGGGTTTACAGTTCAGCCATTTAACAAATTGGGCTCACTGCCCAGGACTGTTGTATTTTGAGGGGGGTTATGAAGAACACGGGTACTAATGGTTCTCCATTTTTTTAAATATTGAAATATCAATGTCAGATAGCAGCACCAATGTGGGGTAGAAGTGAATCCTCACTTATGAGTGAAGTCCTCACCACGTATAACCAATGACTCCATACTACGACTGCTGTTGACCCCTATTCCCTCTTTTCAAAGCTTCCTTTGATTTTCTGGCTAGCTCCATTTTTCTGGAAATTTGATATCCTTGTAAGGAAATGGTGCAGTCCCAGCATCCATTTCTTTGCATTTACAGCTCTTCCTTTCCTCTTTTCTTATTATCACCAATGATTCAAAGTTGTGGTGGCAGTCCAATGGGGCTCAGCTGCCCCATTTTTTAGGTCTCTGCTGTGCCTCACTACATAAACTTGGGCTGCTGATGGTGACCTCTGTGCAATACTGAGGGGGGGAAACAAACCCAAGCCCCTTGCAACATAGTGAGTGGCAAGCTGGAGACCGCAGGCATGCACCAAACAAACTGAACACACGAGGAGAAGCTCAGCTTTCACCTACCACCACCTACACTAGGGCCAGCCCTGGCTTTCCTCACGCTCCTGGGGAGCTCCTGCCCATGTCACATCCCCTCGGAGTTATACCACCGTCTGTCTCTCCACATCACCGCCCATCCCTGTCACCAGCCAAGTTTTGTCAGGAGCCATCACCATCAGTGCTGCTCGGACAGCCTCAGGCAGGTGCTTCTCCAGAACACCCAAACCAGACTCCCTTTGTTAAAGCTCTTAAGATTCTGGTTCAGCATTTGCTCTGAATGTGATTAAAGCTCTTACCTCTCCATATTCCTGCCCACACCCATCTCCTCACATCCAAACACGGAATAAACTGGGCTGGGAAGGTATTTGCTTTCAGGTGGCCACAATGGCTGGTGCTGGGATGCACAGGTTCAGTCAAATGCTAACAGTACTCTTCGGGTAAAACACTATTTAACCTATTGTGGTGGCCCAGCTCCACTCATGGCACACCCTCCCAGTTTCCACGGATTTGGTCTCTAACGACCTTGGGCAAGGTGGGAACGTTACCTTGCTGCAGTGCAGAGCATGGCCCTGCACCACGGGACCCAAACCTACTCAGCTCGTGGTCTGCGTGGGGCCGTGGGATCTTTATTTTGCCTCTCTGTAAGAGATTTTCCTAGCCACAACATAAGGATAAATGACATTTTTGCAAGCGTCCTGCTGCATGCACATAAATAGCGCTCGGCGTTATTGGCCATCGTGATGATTAACATGTGTTCCAATGGCTGCGTCAACATTTGGTCCTCTGTCTCACACCCACTCCCCAACGCCTTCGTGGATCGTCTTTCCAGGATAACGCATCTCAGAATCAGCTCCCCAAAAACCCAAGCTCCCCACTTTTGGGGGAGGCACAGCCCGTTCTACGTGTTGGTGCAGTCACTCCCCATCCACCTGGCTCCCTACACTGTGACAGCTTGCAGAAATGGGGCCATACTGATGGAGCGCATTTCTTCACGTTGCTACACTGGCAATGAGGGCTATTTATCAAGTGTACAAGATTCAGAACTGCAAGACCCTGAATTTCATAGTCATTTGCAGCATCAGAAGCTGCTAATGGCCCATAAAATTTAGCAACTTCTCCATAAGCTGCTGGTTAATGAAAAATCGGTTAAATTGTTCACAGATCAGCTGGCACAGTGCCCTTTGAGCCATGGCAGGCTCTGCCTGGCAGAGGTTCCACTGACGGCACTGGGAAGCAGGAGAGCAGCCCGGGGGCAGCAGGGGCAGCACCCCCCCCAGCCTGGTGCCTGATGCCAGGATGCACGACTGCAGAGGAGCTCGATGTAGCGAGGTGATGCAGCATACTGATACATGCATGCACTGAATCTCTATCCTGGCTTTTAATTGCAACCCGAAGGCAGAGCAGACCTTCCCTGTGCTAGGAGAGCTGCATTACGAGCAGCAGGGGTCCCAGCCAGCACGTCCCTGCAGTTCTAGAAGTGATGGAGGCTGAGAAGAAGGGATGTTGCAGCACTCAGCCAGCCTCCCACAGCACCTACTTGCCTTCTCTGCCCCTGCTGCAGCTCTCCCGCCTCTCCCAGCCACCACAGCTTTAATGTGCTTCGCACAAACACGCGCTGCCCTGGGCTGGCACAGCACTCAGCATGCAGCACAGAGCGAGGATTTGGCATCCGCACACAGGGAGCGATCCGATGTCAGCACAGATGAATGCCGCTCACCGCGCTGACATTGCAGGGCCACAACTGTCAATGCTGGCATTTATGGTGCTGCGTGTTTTAACTAATCGTGCTGGTGCAACCCATCCGTCTTATGGACACAGGACGTTTTTGCACCGGCATATGCTACAGTAATGAGAATCAATGTTGCTAATCATTTTGCACAGCCCATTTTTCAGCCACCTTTGTAAATGCACGTTACGCTGGGAATGAGCATAAAAGAAAACGCTGCTGTTGAAATGCCAAAGGCGGCCATGCAAGACAAGTCCCAGTCAGGCCTGGCCCATCTGGAGCCCGGGGAACCGAAGCTGCTCCCACCAAAGAAACCACACAACCTCAAAAAAGAAATTTCTACTGCAAGCATGAGAAAAGATGAGCTTTCCAGTGTCAAAGCCTGAAGGAGGTTTTCCTGAATTTCCTGAGTCCTTTGTCCCTTTCCTTGGGCAACCTTTCAGGCTTTTGCTGCTGTTGAGCACTTGGCTCCTTTCCTCGCCCCACATAACACCTGCACACCGCATCCAGGACTGCTGCCTCTCATTTAGTGCTCAGGAAAAGCAGCAGCAAAGAAAGAAGAATCCTTCCTTCGCCTTCAAAAGCACCTTCCCATCCTCCAGAGAACCACCAGCTGTTCTGATTAAGGTGGTTCAATTGCAGTGTTTAAAAGCCTGTTCCACCTGCTCCTTGTAAGCAACTCTCCATGGGCCAGAGTAGCTCTAATTAAAAATTCCCTCCTGCTGTGATGACTCCTCCCTCACCTTTCCCGAAATCAGCCTTGATCAGACAACCCCTGGGGATTGCTCTGCAGAGGATGACTCCTCTCCCTTTTGGTTATTTTCCCCCTTCTCTGCAGTAGAAATCAGAAATCTTGGAACTTGAAACCCAGGCAATGTAGGACAGGAAGGCTCCTTCTCAAAGCTCTCCTCTCAACACTGTCCAAGAACTGCCCTGCCCAGGCCCTGGTAGGTTCTGCCCTAGCTCTTTCCAGCTGCCGCTACCCCCGTAGAAATGCTTTCAGCTTGTAGGAAGAAGCCTGAAGCCCACAGCCCTCTAAATGCACCTTGCTGGCTGACTCAGCAGTGCTGAGCCTGCTCTGTGGCTGTCCCTGTGTTACAGCAGAGCACCGAGTGGAGGAGGTGGTTCCTGGAGACAGACAGGCTGTCCCCTTATGGGGTTAGGTCCAGAGGGATGGATCTGACTGCGGAGAACACTGTAGCATGAGAGAAAGGGACACAGAGAATATAGGTGTGAGATTTGATTACATAAAACTCTGGTGAATTTTGCTTTCATAGTGGCTTCCTTCTGCTGTTGAGAAGAAAAGCTATGACCCTGCCATACTAAGGAGCCCCGTGCGCTGCTCCCTCTCGTGCTGTGGTGAGGAATATGCTGAAGTGAATGCTTCAGAACACACAGATTACCAACTCGTGTGGTCCTCCATGCCCTTCATCCCTTTTGTAACACCTTCCAACCCAAACCAGACCCCACTGCCCACCTCTACACAGGCAGCGTGTGCTGGAATGTGCATCCTCACCAGGGCACCAACGTTAGGGCTGTGGGCTCACAGCTTTCCCAGATCTGAGCTCCACTTCCATTCCTCGCTGCTAGCAGTGCAGCTTCACCCCACTCCGAAAGGCCAAGGCAGAAAATCTTCTTAAGCGACTCCTCGGCTGATAAGTGCCACTCAGGTGATGGGATTAATATTTCTCCCTATTTTGGAGTCACTCAAGCATGCAGGTGAATACGGTGGTTTTGAGCTTTCCCCTATCCCGACAGATTTCTGCCTCTTAACCCTCTCCTGCCCGGTGGATGTGTCCCTGTGCATTGCTGTCACACAGCCCCACACAGCCCATCCCCATGGTAACGGGGCATTCCCACCTGAATTCGGAGCTGCAGTGCTTGGTGTGCCTATGCAGGAAACACTGGGGCACTTCTGCATAAGTCTACATAACAGCAGTGTGTGCTTGCTCAGCAGATATCTGCACGAGTCAGATAAATGCTGGTGAAACTGCCCTTCATGTTTAGAGCCTGCACGCGTGCCATGGTCAGGGATGTTTAAAATGACCAAAGAATCAGGCACTGCTCAGTCAAACGTGCCTATCGCAGCCCTAAAATGATCAGAGGATGATTTCCCAAGTTGTGTTGTTCAAACAGTTTATATTTGCATATTTTCATCAAAGAACACAACCCTTTAAAATGGGAGCTGCTCTAGCCTTAGCTTTAATTTGCATGGAAGGGCTGCAAAGCTGTGCAAAACTGGGCTGCTAGCACCACTTACTGGCAGAGAGATATTGAACAGACTTCACAGGCTCACACAGGAACACTGAACACAAATCTTAGCACTCAAATACAACAAACAAAT
>PPHD01030910.1:0-10198 GCA_002909625.1 Bambusicola thoracicus | reverse complement strand
CCACAATGTCCTGTCCTTAAGCTGTGAGTACTTGGGGCCACATCCACCACCTGGCTGCAAAAGTCTCAGGGCTTATGGTGAGCACCGGGACCGGAGCCGGAAGCCAGGCAAGGCCGGCACCAATGGAGGGGGATGAAGCTGAACTAAGAGGATTTGCTGACTGCTGTGCCAGGAAGCCCCTGGAACAGCCATATGGCTGCAGCCACTGCTAGGCCCCACTCGGCACTGTGACTGTGAAAGCAGCCCCTTCCCAGCAGCATGGCTCCAGAAGCAGAGGCCCTGCTGCTCAGCAGCTGCTGGCGTGCTGTGCGGGGATGGGGCAGGGTGGCTGTAAAGCAGGAGACAGGGAGATGAGGGTCTCCAGCAGCCTAGCAGAGCCCCACATCCCATGGCCCACCCCACACCCCATGGCCCACCCCACACAGAACCAGCACTCGTGGGCGTGTGGAAGAGGGCGTTGGGCTGCACTGCTGTAATTGAGGATCATGTGTCTGTTTCCTGGATGTTTAAATCTGAATGAGTTTAATTGAGTTTTAATTAAAGCTGTTGTGAATCGGCTTAAATCTTTGCTCCTTCCGTTCTCTAGGAGGATTTTGAACACAGAGGTGTGATGCTATCTCAGGAGGCAGCAGGGCTCAAGCTGACAGCAAGGTGCATGCGGAGACCTAAATATGATGACCCAAATTCAGCTCTCAGAGCAGTGTCCTCAGAAACCAGAGAGTCTCGTTCTGATGGCACAGCATGTGAGGCTGCCAGTGGGCATCCAGCACTGCTGGTTGGTGGTAGTGATGACAAGTCAAGGTCATAGTCTCCAGGCTGGAAGTAGTGATCAGAAACTCGCCTCTGGCAGACCAGGACTTCTTGCGCACAGGGTGAAGTTTGCAAGAGAGGGAGACAACGCTTGTTCTGGGGCACACTGAGATCACTGGGTGGTTCTCACAGGGTCTGGAGGCAGTGTCATGACTCTCTGCCCTGAGGTTTCTCCAACATAAATATATAGCTCTGTGTGAGCCGAAAAAGCCCATCCCTACCAAAATGCTTCGCTGCACAAGCAAAAGGGAAAAGGTAAGAAAAGGACAAAATCACATCAATTAGCTCCTATAGTGAACACTCAGAAAGCACTTAGATATCACTTAGGCAGTGACAGGAATGCGTAGGTAGAGCAGAACACGGCAGCACGTGCCAGGGTAAATTAGGTGTGACTCCAGTACCTGACTCTACTTTGGGGTTACAATTACGGTGAAGCATTTTAAGGGAATGATGCTTTCCTATTAATTGATAGTATTAATTGAGTACTGATAGGGGATTTACTGGAAGAGCCTCTTTTGTTTTATGAGCATTACAGATGTCCCATTGAAGTAAACCATTGCAAAGTATTTGCTTCTAAGTAGGAAGGAAAAAGAAATTGGAACAGTTTCTCTTAACATCAAAAGTGAAAAGCCATTTACCCTACGGAAATACATGGACCTGCTACTAGCTATGTGATGGAGCATTCCTGAGAGGTTTCTGCACATTTTCATAAGGTATCTGTGCACAGTTTGTCATGTTTTTCTTAAATTTAATAAGAATTAATGAGAACAACTCAGGATCCTTACCAAAACGGTGACCAAACACTTCCCCCCTCCTCCATCTCAAACTGGTAACGTTTTTCACTCTACGTGTTTGAAGGAGAGAAGGCTTCAAAGAATGCTACTACCAATCTCTGCTGAGGTTTCCTCTTATCTGAGGGTTTCCTGCTATTGGCCATAGCTGGGCAGTCACACCACCGGGCTACATTACAAAGGCATGACTTTAAAATGCAGCTATTTCTACATGACATCTGTAACACCCTGGGGACCTGATTATGTAAGACAGTACCAGAGATGCAGAAAGCTGCCCTTTGTGGAGATTTGCATCAACACATTTTCAAATGAGAAGCACAGATCCAGGCAATGTATAAACCATAACTTAAGTGCCAACATTTGCATTGAAGCGTCTTAACGAGCTGCTAAATGAAAGCACCAGAAATCAAAGTCATCATACAAAAATGCCAGCTGATGTAACCAGGAGCTCAGTCAGGTCCCACAAAGCTTACGCAAAGATGGAGCTGAGCAGAGGCAGCACACTTAGGTGTGGCAGTGCTGGAGAGGGCAGCTGGGTGCGCCTGGGCCAGCCCCAATCCACTCATGGTGTGGTGTCTCGAAATCCTGGTTCCCTGCTGTTCCCATTCCCAATGCATGGAGGCTCCTGTGGAAGTGTGAGGCTGGAAGCTCCGCGTGGGTATGGAATAAAATTTCCCTTTCCTGGAGATCTCATGAGAACTGTAGAAGTGGGTGCCTTTAATCTCAGAGCTCCAGCCCTGTCCAAAGGGAATCAAGAACTTCCAGGGGACATAGCATTTCCAAAGGGAAAAGTTGTGGGTGGCATAGAGGGAAACACAAAATGCATCCTTCCTGGCAAGGCACTTCTGGGCCGTGTTGGATACACCTCAGGCTTTGGGGTTTTGCCCTGGGATGATACCTTACGTTAGTAACAAAGCGAAAGAATGGATTTATTACTGAATTACAGCGAGCACTAACCTCATCTGTATCACATCACACCTTTTTTTCCCTCAGTGTATGCGATGAGATCACTATTGGAAATATTCAAGCTCCCCATAGTAAACAGGGATTTTTGAATAGGTATTTCCTTGTCTCTAAAGTCATCTGAACAGTTTTTTTTTTTTTCTGTAAAAATTCAACTGTGAATTTCCTACAGCAATGATTGCTACCAGACTGGTTTAATCCCTGTTTGCTTTATCTGTGTTTCTAAGACTCAACCTGATTTAATTAGTAACCAGCGTTACAGCACGTGTGGATTACCGTCCTATTAAGCAATAAATTTTTAACAGGATTTAAAAGAAACATTTGTAAAACTCATTAGCTCTGGCCCAGTCCCCAGCCGTTCAGATGGACACGTGGTGGCTCCCGTGTCTGTGAAAGTCGTATTTCTGAGCACGTTCCTTGAGTTTTTGCCCTGAGACACTGCAAACCTTTGCACATCATTCTGTCGGTCCCATAGAATGCAGTGTATCAGAAGTTGCAATTTCCAAAGCAGAAGTGGATGGCATTTGCTTTCATAAACGTAGGGGAAAGTGCCTTGAATCTCAGGTCAGAAACAGTCATCTCAGTTGGGATGAGGCAGTGAGTCCTGTGGGTGTAGTTGGATGCGCCCCACACCTCTGACAGCTCTGCAGGACCCACCCCTACATCCACATGTCCACTTTTGCAGATCTTAACCACTCATTTTACTTAAAGCAAACAACACGAGATTTAGTTCTGCACCGGGGAAAAACAGCTCTCACACCTCTCACATTTAGCAGAGCACCTTCTCACTTTTCTCCACATTCTGTTTGAAAGCTGAGCAAAGCCATAGATTTTAGCATGAAATGTAACTGCAGTAACCATCTTCCCCATTTCAGAAGTCACTCACCTCGAAATGACTCGGTGTAAATTCAGGGCATTCACTTATGCCAGTCTTACTAGGAACATTGGTGCCTCACTCAGCAGAACTTTGATACTGAAAGCAAATATGGAAGATACTTGACTATTGGAGGCATGGGAAGTGGGACCACAATAGCGTCGGCTTTGCCGTCCTCTGGAGATAAACTGGAAGAGCAGTGGGAGAAATGGAAGAGGGTCCTAGGGAGACACACGTCAGCCCATGTCACTCCTGAGACCTCTGTGGGCTCCGGAGGCTCAACACCAACATGACCCCTTGAAATCTGCATAGATGGAAGAAGAAAAAGCAGAGAATAGGAGGAACAAGAAGTGAAGATTTAAATAAAAAGCAGCCATGGTTGGAGCCGAGGAAAGCACCCTTTGGGTTACTTTGTCCCTCCAGAGAGTGGGCAAATCTTCCCCAGGAGATCTGGTGGCACAGGAACAAACTAGAGAAAAAGCTGAAGCCCAGAGATCTCTGAGGGGACTCAGGGGACCCCAAACTTCAGTCTCTCATGGGAAGGTCATTTTTGCTGTCTGGGGCTGCAGTGTCACTCCCCAGCTGGGCTGGGGGAGGCTGCTGGTAGGGCACTCCTTTGGCAGGTGGGAAGTGCCTAAGATTCTGAGACCAGCCTGGTTTCGACATGTGGCTGAAAAGCACGGAAATGTCATATCACTGAACCTGCAGCCAGTGCTGCATGAGGATAAGAGGAAGGAAAAATGGACTCGTGCCTTTCTTTTTTGTCCTTTCCAGACAAGGGCAAACCCATCTGGACAGGATAGTTGCTTTATAAACGAATTAATCTTGAAAAAGATACCTTCAAATGAAATGAGACTATTTGAGCCTCAAAGGTCTCCAGAGCCAGCCTGCCACAAGCCATATTCCAGCAGTGGTCCAGTATTCCCATATCTGACTGAAGAAACATCATAGTATCATAGATTCATTTGAATTGAAAGGGGCCTTTCAAGGTCACCTACTCCAACTCCCCTGCAATGAATAGGAATACCTACAGCTAGATCAGGTTGCTCAGAGCCTGTCCAGCCTGACCTTGGGTGTCTCCAGGGACAGAGCTTCCACCACATTATCATCAGTGTAAGTTACTTCAACTCACCTGTCGCTGATCTTCTGGTTCTTCCAGATTATTATCTCACAGTTTCCTCCTGCTGTTAAAAGGCAACACAGTCGAGAGAGGAATCAAGCAGTGTGGGAAGTGGCTGAGCTCCACAGGAAGCCCTGGTAAAACCCCTTCATCAGATTTCTGTTCCTGGTCACTCCCTTACTTGTGGTCATTTCTCAGCTGTGTCCTTTACAAATCCCCAGAGGGAAAGGCACACTCTGTAAGATCAGAGTTATCCTTGATGCTCTTCGAAGGTTGAATGTAACACCGTTGGTTTTGTAAGCTCCTTTTCTTCCCACACCTGTGGATGAGGCATTACCTTCAACATTACTTTCAAACAGACACTTCATATTCTTGTCCTCAGAAGTAGCCGGGACCTTTCTTTTTTTGGAGCAGAAAAAAAGAAACAGGAAAGGACAGGTGTTTTTGGGAGCCAACTCTGGGAGCATAGGATAAAACACAGTGCCCCACATGGATCAGTTATAAAAAAAGAACAAGGCAAGAAAATGAATGAGAAAAAGAGACGGAGTAACAGATGAAGAGCAGGGAACAAACCTATGTGTATCAACAGTGTGACTAATGCCGGGGCCTGAAGAAAGGTGTAGGCATTAAAAAGGTGTGTTGGAAAGACAAGGGAAAGGCTGAAATGGTGACAGTGCAATGCTGTGTTCTGAGAAGATCCCATCAGTGCCCTGAGCAACTCAAATACTGGGAGCAAGGGGATCTGCAAGCAAGCCTGCTCTGGAATGTGCACCAATGCACAATGGGTCACTGCCATGCCCACGCTGCTAAGGACCATCCCCATTGCCCTCTGGATCAGAAAAGGGCATCAAAAACAGTTTAAATTCAATAGCCAGCGTGTAGTATGCACAGACAGGCATGGATATGTGCGTGTCCTTTGCCTGAGGCTCCGATTGATTCAACAGTCGCGTGTGATTTGAGTAACCGCAGAGTGCAGAGGGCCAAACTGATGCGTTTGTGGCAGACAAAATCATTAAAGAATTAAACAACAGAAATCTGCCAGTTTTGCTAACTGACAAACACTTGGAGAGCTCATAAGAGCTCTGTGAAAAGCACAACCTCAAACCCAAGTGCTGCCTGCTGACAAGAGCAGCCTGGAAGCAGTTTTCTCAATTCAATCTATGATTTCACATCCCCTGGAGTGGTTTTGTTTTGGTTTGGTTTGAATGTTGACCAGGTGACTTCCTTAAATCCTTAAATCTGGACAGAATAACCGAATGTCAAGACTCCTGATTTTTATATGGATCTATTTCAATTTCTTTTTGCTAGTTTTCTGGGAGAACACAGGAGCACCACGTCAGTACTCAGGTTTCTGTTTCTCTAACTGTTCAGCGGATTAGCAATAAGCTGAATTCATGTTTTTTGTGGTCACTTAGGCTCTGCAGATTGATAGCGCTGTGCAAGTGCCCCATCCCTGGAGGTGTTCGAGGCCAGGTTGGATGGGGCCCTGGGCAGCCTGGCCTACTATTAAATGTGGAGATCGGTGGCCCTGACTGTAGCGGAGGAATTGAAGCCTGGTGATCCTTGAGGTCTCTTCCAACCTGGGCCATCCTATGATTCTATGAATAATTAGCGTGCAAACTCTTTGTAGCCACTAAACTCATGGCAGTTGTGGCTATAGAAGGTCACCAGTTGTTACTCACTGTAGATTTTATAAGCTAACCTAATGAGAGCTTTTCTCTTTCCACTACTGTTTTACTCTACATGAAAGATGTAGGAGACTGTAGGTGTTTCTTGCTTTCTAAGTACAGAAATACAGCCTGTTCCAGCACCATGTTTTATACATTTCTGTTATTTGGTGTAAGGCTGCGCCTACTTGCCCTTGATTATGTGTTTAATTATGTCTACAATATTCCATAATTAATCTCTCAAACAAGATCTGAAATGGAGATTAGTTTTCTGTATGATTTTTAGCTTACTCATCATGAAAGAGCCAACACAGTTAGCTTCAGCTCTTCTATTAACTCTTCTTGCTGTGGTCCTAGTCTCAGTCTTCCTCCCAACACCTCCTACCAGTATTTGCTAAAACAGTTTGGCGATCAAAAGAAAAAAAAGGAGAATAAGAAGGAAACAGCAGCTAGCAGCATTCTAGGATGGGACTGCTTTTCTGTCTGGCCAGGATCACACCTATAAAGTTTCCCTTCTGCCAGCATATCTCCCACATGCCCTTCACTCTCACTGAAGCACAAGAAAGACCGCCCTGCATGAGCGCTCTGCTGCAGATTTCCCTCTTTCCACCCCAGCTCCCAGCCTGAATGTGCTTTGTCTGGGCTGCTGCTTTGATGTGGCAGCAGGCAGCTCTCAAACAATCACTTGAAGACATTGCTAAAGACAGCCAAGGGTGGAACATCCAGCCCCGCTGTGCAGCCGCGCAGACGTGTGCCAGCGCTATGCAGGGAAGGCAGCGGTGCCCACAGCAGCTCCTGAATTGGGGCCCAAGCCGTGCCCGGCTGCTGCTCACAAAGAGCTCTCTGAAAGCCAGGTAGGGGCTCCGCCGTCCCACTGCAAACTATTCTCAAGTGAGCACAAGTGGGGTGGAGGCAGCCCTGCCAGAGCTGTCATACGGCTTGGTTTGGAACAATGGAGGATTGAGGGGCGGGGGGGGAAAGTTGTTTATGTACATCTGTCAATAAGGGAGCTTAAGTTGGAGATGAGAGGCGAGAGCTGCAGAGGTACTCAGAGAGATTAACCGCAGCAGATTTATAGGTGAAATCTGGTTAGTGTTGATGTAAAAGGTTGCGGGGGAGATTTTCAAAAGCGTATGTGGGAGGAGACTGCTTGCATACTATTGATTTTCTATTTTGGTGCCTAGCTCTCATCTCTGTACAGCAGTCCTCTCGTGAGCTGCTGGAAGATGCCCATGGAGCAAGCAGCAGCGAGCAGTCAGTGCTGATACCATTTGTCACCCACTACAGAAAGGGGAGGAAGATGAACCATGGGAAAGACATCCCCACTTCCTCCCCACCCCACCAAGCACTGCCATTGTCGTGCAAAGAGAACATGGTGCCATGGTCCCCGCTCCTCACAGAGACTCCAGATAAGAGGCAGCTAAGGTGAAGGTCAGAGAGTAACTGCGTGGTGTACAGCAGTGGCCTCTGGAGCTATTGGTGTTTCCAGTTTTGTGTGAATGAGTTATTTCCGCAGCAGGGAGCACCGCCACAGGGAACTGCAGCCCCTGAGTCCTCTGTCCCATAGTTAACCCATCCTCCTCCGCTGGCCACTGCATTTCGTGGTGTTCTCCTCTGTTTTATCCAGACCTTTGTAACAGCACGCGTGCAGTGGCGGCAGAGGGATGCGCAGTGAGCATTTGGACACACGGCGGGGAGAGGGCGATGTAAAAGCAGGAGTGGCTTTAACAAAACCCCGAACCAGGACAGTCTGCCTCTTTATTGCCGTCAGGAAACAGCAGCAGCTGCTGCTCTACCACGTGCACTTTGTTTTTCTTTCCAAAGGCAGAAAAATAAAGTAGGTCAGTATCTTATTTGCCAGAAGCAGAGATTAAGGATATTAAGACAGGACAGAGAATAGACTAAGCTGCTCAGGAAAGCACTGAGGATCCAACCTGCATAGGTTTATACATGACATGAATGAGAAATTCAGTTGCTGACATGAAAAACAGGCATCACGTTTAGACACTGCACGAAGAAGAGATGTCAGGTGTGCTGATAGTGGATAGACAGTACGCATTAATTAGAGGATATTAAAGCAAAGTGTGTGGTTTCAGGCTCTCACAAAACAAGAGACAAGGTGGAAAAAAATAGTTGTCATTAAACGAAGGGTGTCATCAAATCCTGCTTCCATTACACTTCTAGAGCACTGCCTACCCAGAAAACCTCTCCAAATTGGTGGGAGCTGTGGGTAACCAACAGCATCAGAGATGGCTAAACGTGCAGAGAGAAGCAGGGTGTTATCTGTAGGGCCACCACTGTAATCCACAGCCATTAGGCATGGCAAGCATGATCACATACAAAGGGCTTGGGTGTTCTGCCGTTAAGTCTTCACACACAGAGATGATAACAGTTTGTGCTCCCAGTTCAGGCGCATCCCATCCAGAGAGAAACAGGGGACGATGCATGCTATTGGAGAGCATCCAAGGTGGGCTACAAAGATGGGGAATGGTCTGCAGGGCAATGTGTGTGAGGAGCGACTGAGGCCCCTGGTGTGCTCAGCCCAGAGCAGAGCAGGCTGAGGGAAGGCCTGATGGCGGCTGCAGCTCCTCACAGGGAATGGAGGGGCAGCGCTGAGCTCTGCTCTGTGTGACAGCGACAGGGCCCGAGGGAAAGGCATGGAGCTGCGTCAGGGGAGGGGCGGCTGAGGGTGAGGGAAAGGGTCTGCACCAGAGGGCGGTGGGCATGGAACAGCCTGCCCAGGGCAGAGGTCACAAGCTGCTGGAGTTCAGGGACTTATCTTTCCTCTTTTACAAGCTTTATAAGCCTCAGTGTAAAGCCTCAGTGTAAGCCTCAGCCATCTCAGAGTAAAAACAGCTCTTCAGCATTAAAAACATCAGAGTGTAACACTGGGGACCTTCATCTGCCAACTACGCTGTTGTTCTCATCAGTAGATATCATAATGTCGTTCTGCAATTTGATAGAAGTTTCAAGCAGTTTGGGAAGAATAGTTATTCACTGTGATTTTTGTCCCTCTTCATGGACTAATTACAGATATTTTCCAGATAACACTGTTAGAAAACAGAATTATCTGCAGATCAAGCTTCAGGGCCTTCAGTGAAATTGGTCTGAGCACCGTATAAAATAAGAGGAACAATCTTTGACCTGAATAGATTGCAATCGAAGCAAACGAAAGGCAGAATTGATGAAAAGAGGATATTATCTCAGTTTTCCACAGGCAAACGGGAGTAACATAGAGATTAAATGACTTATCTGAGGTCGGAAGGAGCCTGCAGCAGACTCAGCCATCAAAATCACATCTCCCAAAGTTCCAGATCTAATATGAAGCCATCTTCCTATTTTCATACAATCATCAGGGGTGAAAAAAAAAATAAAAAGAAAGAATTAACCCTTATTACAGTCTGGAAATTACTACAGTGTCAACTTACCTCTGTCTATTTCAACTCTTTGTTTTGAGAGACACAGGAGAAGAGGATTTTCTGTGTGCCCACTGAAGTGCAAGTCTTGCTTGTATAGAGCATGCAGAGCACTGTCTCCAATGGGGCACCTCAATACATCCATTCAGCACAACGGAACTTTTCCTTCTACTTCCCAGTTTCATGTATTCAACCACAGGCACTGCTCCCTCCCCTCAGCCCATGGTATGTCCATGGTATCATGACGCATCTGGAACATGCCCTGAAAATAATGAGGATCCAACACCACTGTGTTTGAGAAACACAGAATCACAGAACCACAGAATGGCATGGGTTGGAAGGGACCTCAAGGATCATGAATCTCCAACCCCCCTGCCGGGCAGGGCCACCAACCACCCCATTTACTAGACCAGGTTGCCCAGGGCCTCATCCAACCTGGCCTTGAACACCTCCAGGGACGGGGCATCCACAACCTCTCTGGGCAGCCTGTTCCAGCACCTCACCACTCTCCTGGTAAAGAACTTCCCCCTAACATCCAACCCAAATCTTCCCTCTTT
>PPHD01030909.1:0-10198 GCA_002909625.1 Bambusicola thoracicus | reverse complement strand
GTGTGTGGTTTTTTTTCCCCTATAATTTTGGTGTATGTGGTCTCCCGTAGTATTGTCCTTTTCTTCTATTGGTTTCTCAGCTTCTGATTTTCGTGCAGGCTGTGTGAGGATTACTCACAAAATGGCCGAAGTTGGAAGACACTTCTGAGTCTGTCAGGTCCAACCCCTGCTCTAGCAGGGACACCCAGAACAGGTTGCCTAGAATAACCTCCAACTTCTCTAGACGGTCTGGGCCAGTGCTTTGTTGCACACACAGCACTGAAATGCTTCCTGATGTTCACAGGGACCCCCTGTGTTCCAGTTTGTGCCCGCTGTCTCTTGTCATGTCATTGCCTCTTGCCGTGTCACTTGCTTTACTGCAGTTTAGTCCAGTTTGTTCATGAAGCCATGGGGTTATGTTTCTGTCCCATGCACTGCCATGATAAGGGTACTGGGGTTCAAGAAAGATGAGGACCAACTGCCCTTGGAGAAGGAAACAGAAATGTAAGAAAACTGACCTTTAAAGAATTTTGAATAAATTGTGGTCATTGACTGAAGGGAGAAATAAGTTTTCAAATATGTAAAAGAGGGATGCAAGGAGAGAAGTAGTAATCAGCTTTCTATTCATAGAGCATTGAACAAGCAGCTTAACTGTAGCTCAGAGAATTTGGGTTAGATATTAAGAAAAGAAAGCAGAATAAGTTTGTGTCCTGGACCACATGACCTCCTCAAGTCTCCTTACGTGCTTTTCTAGTTATTTATCCTCTCCTCTGCATTAAGCCTTGTGTCTCGTAAAGATTCATGCTCTCTGTATGTCCAAATCTGGTATGAAAATACACTACCCAGAATTTCCCAGTTGTTTGTTTGGAATAGATTAGTGCAGATCAATAAGCTTCACTATCCCATGTCTGTTTGTATTATGGTACTCCAACCTGGGATCATTTTTGTGCTGTTTCTGCTTCTGTATGATGGGGGAGCAGCTATTTACTTAATGGAACTGTTTCCCATGACGCACTCGAGACAGTGCAGTTTCAGAGACCAGTTCTGCCTCTTTACTTAATCTCTTCTCAAATGTGTATTTGGAGTACAGGTGCTATTAGGAATTAGATGAATATTTCGAAAATGCCAATTTAGTGGCACAAGATGCATTTACATCCAGTCTGGGAATACACGTGCTGCCTGTGAGTCAGCAGTGTCAAACAACTACACAGTAAAAGAGAAAATGATAAAACGAAGAAGACAGAAGTGACAAAATGAATGCAAATTATGTAATCAATGTTTCTGGTTTTATCAAAACAGTTATTTCTAACCCTAATGACCTTTGCCAGGCAGCAGTAACATTTTGCATTATTACATTAATAACCATTCATTTAATTTTGTTAGTTTTGATGGTCTTAATTTTCAGTAATGCTGTTCTAATATGTAGATTAATTTTATCACAGTTACTAAGAGTACTGAAAAAAGGCTAAATGTGGTTTTTAAGGTTTGCATAAAAAGATGAAATATTGAAAGAAAAAACTTTTATTTATGAAATGAGATAGTGTCTGTTAAATATATTGTTATTGCAAGATGGAGATCCCTTGGTTCCATCTAGGTAAGCTGGGTATCATACTGAAAATGAAGTATCTGTTTGTAATAGAGCTGTATACCTTACATGGCTTATTACTGCCAATTTATCTTAGCAGTGATTCATATTAAAAGCTGTGTGTAGTACCAGTTCTGTCCAAATTTATTCAGCTCCTCCTGCATTAAGGTAGTATCTACCATAGAGTGCATCTTCAAAAAGTATTTGGTCTTCATTTACAGCTATGAAAGGACAGAGAAGCCACATTTCACTCTAACTTCATCAGTGGTTAATGACCCTCATTGCTGAAAGACATAATTATGCTCTATTGCTAATATGAATTTGGCTAGCTTTGGTTTCCAGGCGTTGCCTCTGGTTTCTGCTGCAAAGCAGAGAATGAGTTCATTCTCTGAGAAATGTTTATACTCTAATGAAGTCACCTTTCAGTTCTTCTGTTCTAAACTAATCAGTTCTTCGAGTCTTGCTATAAGGCATTTTGTCTAGCTCTTTATTATTACTGTACTTACATGAATTGGTTTGGTTGTGTTGTTAAAAAAAAGGTTAAATGGAGAAGTGTTAACATCAGTCACGCCAGTACTATGCAGCATACTAAAGTCAACGCTGTGTCACTGTCTTCCTCTTGAATTGTTCTGTGCCTCTTAAGTACTGTGTCTTGGAGTTCAGATTCACCTGCTTACTCAGTCTTCAGATGTTCCTCGTAAGAACATGTATAGAATTCTACAGAATAGGTTGGAATTGTTTATCTCCAGGTATGAACTCTGTGTTTGCAGAAATAGGTTTTGTAGGAAGAAACCCAAGTCATTAACTGAGTGCCAACCTTGCTAGACCAACATTTCAGGGTTTTTTTTGTTTTGTTTATTGACAGATGAGTGGTGGAAATGTTGATTATGATTGGGTCTGCACCTGACAGAAATGCACTTTCACAGTGGAAGCTGTTTTTATGAGGTTATGTACTCAGTATGATCTGCATAGCGCTTTTAAATTAAACTGTTAGAAGTGAAATGTCCTTCAACCTCATCCCATGCTACTTTTTTGGAAAGAAAAGAAGAGATGATTGAGAAAGGCTGCCTTCCGTAATATATCTCTGGTTTTCCTGGGGCTCTTTGTGCCAATTTAGTGGAATATGTTGGCGTTTATGTTTGTAAATTGCTACTAGTTGGGGTTCAGCTTGCTAATACCAAGCATGACTGCTCATTACAGGAAAAATGGCTCCAGTTCTACAGTTAGTTCACATTTAACTGTCATAATGAGACACCAAGCAGGTGTTTGGGATTTTTGATGCAGTGATGTTTGTATTGAAAAAGCAATAATGATCTCTTTTGATGAAGTCTAGTGATGTTTTAACTCCTAATTGCTGGAGGTTTTTTTTGTTTTTTTTTCTAGGTATCTTCCAAAGTGAAGTTATCTCCAATCAAACAGATATATTTCCAAACTTTACGTACGCATAGTATCCATTTTTCTGGATTGATTTGGTTATGTGGAACACATCCCTGTTGGTAAACGTGTGTGGCGATCTGTATGTTTTTAGGCTGAGATTTTTATTGATAACTTCAGTAACACTGGTTGGAGACAATCAGATTGTGGGACTGCATCATCTCATGGCTTTTATTATAAATATATTTCATTACTTGCATCATGCTTAGATGCTCTTTAATTCATACGACAACTAGATGCTTCAAGACTTGGGGAAGATGGTGGCTCTCCTTCATTTTATTTTCTGTTTTAGTGTAGACTTTTCTAAGTACAGATTTTTTTCACGTGATTTGAACTGAAGGCTGCCTTACCCCTATATTTCTTCATCATAAGGAAGAAACATTGTAATACACTCATCTGGCCTGTATAAAGCATTCAGAATATTTCCCTGCCATACTGCATGTATTAGAATGCATATTTAAGAAAACCTGGAAATGATCATCAAAACCAGCTGTGGCTATTGCAGTAGTTAACTGTTCTTGTGCTAAGATGAAAGAGAATTCTCAACTCTTTTTAGTTTCTATCTAACATCAACTTCCCAGGTATTAGGTCTTGTTTGACCTTTGGCTACTCTATTGAAGAAGTTCTATTACAGCTTTTGTTCCCATAGGCACATAGTTCCAGGTGGGGAACTGAGCTACTCAATAATTTCCTCCTTGCTACAGTAAATAAATTTACTACTGAGTCAGGACACTGAGGTTTTTGTCTAGGCACCTCAGAGATAATGTTAATCTTTATGGCATCATGCCTAGTTACTTTTTTATATTAAATAATGTCTTTTTTTCCTTTTTTTCTTTTTGGTAAATGATTGGAATTTTTTAATGGAAATGATGAGCAGACAAATAACCTATCTTCCAAAACCCGAGATATATTGCATTGGTGCTCTTTTTACATTTTTGTATTAGATTCACCTATTTTTAGCTGTGTATCTTCCACGTAGATGCATCAATTTTAGCACTGGCAGTCATATTCTGATTCATTCATATAAATGATTATTTAAGAAATTAGTGGTTTAGCTTCTACAACTGCTGTCTCAAGATTAATGACAGAATCTGTATTCCAGTGATGCTTGGAGAAGAGTATGCATTGAATTCTGTGGGGGCTGTATTTTACATAACTGGGCCTGCATATTTAATGGTTAAGTAGCATATATATCCAGCATTGTTTCTATATTTAACCATCTGATATGTTAAACTACTTATCCGACTGCTAACCTAATAAAACAATGGGTGTCTGGTGGAGTACTGGCAAATACTACTCAGAATTTTGAGATCAGGGAAAAAGCTTTCCTTTCCCTTCTGTGCTGAAAACTACACCATCAGTTCTCTTGTGGTTGCCGAGTGAACATGCCTGAGTTGGACGTGTGATGAGCTGAACTCAGTGATCCTTATAGGACACTTCCGGCTTTGGGATATTGCATTATTCTGTCAAATGTAGGCAAGAGCATGGAGTTGTCTTGGTAATTATCCATAGAGTGGCATTCTTGGTGCAGTCTGTAACTTACTGTCAGTGCCTGGGTGTAGCAATCCCCAGAAAGTTGGACTTGGCAGGCTGATTCAGGGCAAAGCCTTGCAACAGCCCTTGCTGAGGTCATTTTGGAATTCTCATGTGCTCTGGGGGAGTCATCACTGAGAAAGGTGATTCCCGGGGCTCCATTTGTATTCTGCCCTTCATGGGGGATGGAAGACGGATGGGCTCCAAGTCCATCTACAGGGTGGTGGCCAGTTATCTGAACCCTTTTCTTGAGGTAGGCACATTGTTGTAGGTTGGTCTTTTTAAAAATACATTAACCATGTTTTCCCGCATTTGTCTGCTAGTATACAAGCTGGGACACTGGGATTCAGCTCCTCCTTCAACACAAATGAATTCAAACCCACAGGTCCTTCTTGCATGCTCTGGTCTTTGTGGGCAGATGGAGAAGAAAATGAGGACGGGTACCTTCTGTGCTTTCCTCTGCAGCTGGAAAACAGTAATGAAAAATGCGGGTCTTGAAGTTAAGGGGAGAAGCAGCAGTTCTTTGGTGTCAGAATACTCCAGTAGTTTATCCAGTGCGTATGCAGTATGTTTATTTAACACTGAGGTTTAGTTTATATCTTGACTATTATATCATTTAAGATTTGTTGTTACAGTTGTATTTTAATATCATAGCTGTTTTTCAACAATTCCTCATAAAAGCAGCTTCTCATTGTACAGTGTTTTATGGTGGTCATGCCTTATTTAGCTCCACATGTGAGTAGCAGTGGTCTTTGTATTGGTAGGGTTATTTTCTTTCTACATCACTGAGGATAATCATCACTCTCAACGTACAGCTAGAACACACTTCCTGTGTGTTTATTAAAAGACAAGAATGTGAGTGGGTGGTTTTAAAAAAAAATATTATTTACATCAGTTGATACAGGCTTGCTGCTCATACGCTTATTTTTTAAATTTCATAATTGCTAGTTTGTCTGCCATTCATTTTGTGGTTCTCTGTTGAGTTGGAAAAAATATATTTCTGTATTTATAAAGAAAAAGCCATGAATTTAAAATATTTGAAGCTCCCTTCTCATCTGTTGTTTCTCAGTTTTAATTTTTACAGTTTACTTGTTGACATTAACTACTCCTCTACTAATTGCTTAAGCAGTAGGTGTAGCTGATGTGCTTCCATTGGCTTGATGGCGACTACTGCAGTAGGTTTACTGTTAGATACAAAAATTGTGCCACTGTCCTTAAATGCCTCTGGCCACAGGATACAGGTGGAATAGGAAAATGCATCCCGTTGCATTAGCTCTGGGCCTCATTTTATTTCCCTTGGTGGATTAACTTTGACTGTACCAGACTTTGGAAAGCCATCAGTCCTGTTTGTCCTTGCAGCTCAGTTTGTATTTCATCCTCTTCCTTAACATTTGGATGTAAAGTAATGCATTATCAACATGCAGCAGAATGTGAATATTAAGAATTGGAGAGAGAACATTGGTGTAAAAATAAAAGCCAGGAGGAACATTTGTCTCACTGCTTCTCGTTTTCTTTATCCTTCTTTATTATTTGACTCTGCTATTGAAAGTATTGAAATATGTGACCCAGTGTAGCTCTTGGTTTATAGGAAAGAGTGTTTGCATCTGGATTCAGCTATAGTATGCTGTTGGATATGTGGGCTCTGAGTATGTGCATTTGGGTCATTTGAAGTACACTAGAAAAGCCAAGGAAATAGGAAGACTTCACTATTATCTTACCATTATTGCCCCCCAGCAAGTATGGATTTTACTGTCTCTCTGTTGTTTTATACATGTAGGTAATACCACCTCAGGACAGTGGTTTCATGAGTCATACTGCTGGGTAATGGTTATGCTGTAAGCAAGCACTCTGTGTGAGTCTACATGCTTTTAAAAAATGAATTGGGGTACAGAGTACTCTTCCATGCATGTAAGCTGCAAAGAAATACCACCTCTCCAAATGTATTTTTTTGTCATAGTCATTTTTTTTTTTCCTGCTTCCAGAGGTATTTTCTTGAGTTGTTTTTCAGAAATAGGTTTTCTTTGATTTATCATCTTGGAGGGTTGTGAGTGTGGTGGTTTATTTATTTATTTCCAAGCTTCTGTGCTGTCAGTGTCCCCAGTATTTGGAGGAGAGGAAAAAATGTGGTGAATGCAATGAGATATTGGACTTCAGCAGAGCTCTGGTAGCCCATTATTTATAAATGCTGGCTTTAGAGTTGGGTTTAAACAGCAGCGCTTAGAATCTTATTTCTGAGGTAATTAGAATTTCTCAGGTAATTATAATAGTGAACTCATTTCCAAAGCTCAGGCTCTGCGCATATTGTGCACACAGCATTAGATCATAATATTTATGTTTTCTGAAAATCCAGACGGGGAATACAGCTGTGAAGTAAATGTCATGAAGGCTATCTAAATGACTCGGTAGTCATCTTGGAGGCGGTGAGTTGAGTTTGTGATGAATGCGTTTGGAAGAAGAGGACGTGTATACTGAGACAGTATAATGATTCCAAGTCTGTTAGTAAAAGCCATGTGGGGAAGGTGCTAATTCGGGGCTGATAGGTCAGCTCTGGCTGTTCTTTAAGAGTTGATGGATAACTTTTTTTCCTGCTAATAGCACACATTCAAATTATGTTTAAAGGAAACTTAATTGGAAAAATTCCAGAAATCTCATCCAGTAGGGCTGAATTAGAGAATATGACTTTAAAATTGGTAACGTAGAAGCAAAAGATGAAATAGGGCCTGAGACTTTAACAAAGTTCTGAGTAATATACCAGGTAGATAGTTTGCAATCTGATCTTGTCTTTTCTGGATGTCAGAAGGGCACGCGTGCATTTCTTTCAATGTTCACGTTGTTCCCAGGCTCAGCTGGCGGCACCAGTTACACTGCTACATTACCACCAAGGCCGTGGGGTTGTACAGATAGATTGAGGCTATGTTTTGGTTTGCTGAGTTTTAGTGGTGATACAGACGGAGAGAACCCAGGTTGACTTTTGGATTTAGTTACGCTTTTCTCTGTGGGAGAGATTTTTAGAAGAAAGAAAACGTTATTGGCTGCAAATCTCTTTGTACACTCAAAGATCAGTGAGGCAGAACAACCTCCAGTACTGTTAAATCCTTCAGAAATCATCCATCAAAACGAAGCTGTATTTCCCATATGGCTTCAGTAGTCTGAGTGTTAATGTGTCTTGCTGTCCTGCTTAGAAGGTGGAGCACAGACTGGTTTTGTAGAGGTGTGGCAGCGGTGCAGCATGCCTACCCTGTGCTAAGTAGGAGTTGATGTAATTTTATTACTGTAAGGAGAACCCTTGAGGGGTTTGAATTCTTTTTATCCTGGTTTTTGATTTTTCTAAGACTGGTTAAAATGGATTACAGTCGATAATTCATACTGTGCTGTGTTAAAGCCTTTTTAAGAAGTTACAGCCATCATCCAAGAAGAACAGGAGTGTGCCCGTACTTGCTTTCTGCAGTGCTGAAAGTGAATTTGTGCAAATCAGAGGGGAGCAACCTCAGTGCTGTGATGAACTGTTGTTTTTTTTTTGTGTGTAGTGGGAATTGCCCCTCAAGGATGTTGACCCGTATTAAGAAGATGACTGTTGCATTTGGGTGGTTTTACTTCTTGAAGAGACCCGGTGTTACCCTCTGGCTCATCTGCAGTTATCCCAAATCTTGAGAAGTTGGTAGCAGGTTTATCTTAAGCTGTGGTTCGTGGTTCCTTGAACTGTGGTGGAGGCTGGGCGTGGGCTCCTATTTGGGTCACAAGTTTTAAATTGCTGAGCCATGATTGAAATCCTCCTGAAGCCAAATGTAGAAATCTAGTGTTATGAATTTTTATCTTTCTGTAAGTTTTGTGCTTTCTACTTCCCCTTTCCCTCCCAACAAAATAGAAAATGATGAGCACAATTGAAAGAAATGTGCTTTGGGAATTGGAGAGCAGGTGAAGTAGGGAAAAAGCTGTTTTAAAAACACATCACAGAATCACACACGGAATCACAGAATTGCAGGGACTGATTATAACTAAAACATTGGCATAAAATGGTAAATGATTTTTACAAAACGTTATCGTAAAGTTGGCTGCTTATCCAAGAATGAAGAGCTAAACGTTTCAGACAGTAAGTCATCTAATAAAGCAGATGACTTAGATGATGTGATACTTTTAAGCGTTATATTGAACAAGCAGTTGTAATCTATCTCAGGATTAATGTATGATTTTTAAATAAGCTTTATAGAACATATGCTATCGTAGTAAATATGTATTTAAGCAATATTTGTTTTGATCCTATACAGTGTAGTGATTTGGTTGGTCTGCTTCCTCCATTACTGCTTCTTTTACCTGTTCTGTTACTGAATTGCAATCCCTCAGATTTTTGTTACTTCTATTCATTCAGAATCACAAAACTCATTAAAAAATGCATGTGCATACGTGACAGTTGGGATGCAATCGGATAAAATTTTTAATGAGAAAACTTGAATGAATTTTACTGTTTAACTGAAGTCGTCTTCATCACCCATGTCAATGTAAGGATTGTTTAGGTGTTAAAAACAGGTAAGTAAAAGTTTAAATAAAAAGGAGTATGTCCCATGAGTGTGGGTGGGAATATAGTGAATGTACTAAATGGAGAGGAAGATAAATGGGGACAAAAAATAATTGAGCATTTTAATTTTTTATCTAATGAAACTCTTATATAAATATCTGAAGTAATAAATAAAATTCAGCCCCGTAATAAATAAGTAAAGAAATAAAAGCTCAAGTGCTGGAAGTCTGTGAGTCTAAGAGAACTAATATATCCAAGAGATGCCAAAACAGTAGAGGCTATGTAAAAAATGAGGGCTAGGTACATTAATGTTAATTCAGATAAATCTTCTGCAGTGAGAGTAATGAAACACAAAATGACTCTGGAAAGCTTGTTTGCTAGAGGAGACCTTTACTGCTAAGGGCAGTAGTAAAGGAAATCTTCATTACAGACGATCCAGAGAAGGTTGGAAGGGAAGGTTGGAGTTTTGAATGAGGAGGCAGTTGGGATGCAGCCAGATACATCTCACCTCAACAACTGCCCCATTGCGAATGGGAGCTTAATCTTTATCTCATCCTGCAAAACTGTCAGTATGTTTTTTAATTTATTAAAATATTTAGTCGGTTGCATCAAAAATCTTAAATATTACAATCAGTGTTAATACTTTGGCATTTCTAAGGAGCCTTATTTACCGTATAATGTAGTTAAATTTACAGTAGGTAGAGCTAAGATGTGAACAAAATTCAGGTTTTAGAAAAGTAGTAAAAATGAAAAGCATTCTCATCATGCTAAAATTTTCTAAGTTTGGCCTTAGCAAATTTGGTCTTTTAACTTGCCTAGAATTCTGAACGCATTAAACTGCCCTTGGGTGTATTAGGTGTATCATGTACAAAGTTATGAATTCTTTGACTAAAGTAGTGCTCTCTTGATAACTGGCTGCCCATTAAACTGTGAAATGCTTTGTGAGTTAATGAAATCACAGAATTGTAGGGGTTGGAAGGGACCTCTAGAGATAATCAAGTCCAGCCCCCCTGCAAAGCAGGCTCCCTGCAGCAGGCTGCACAAGTAGGCATCCAGATGGGTCTTGGATATCTCCAGAGAAGGAGAATCCACAACCTTCATGGGCAGCCTGTTCCAGTGCTTCATCACCCTTGTGTATGGGAACTGTTGAATCA
>PPHD01030908.1:0-10198 GCA_002909625.1 Bambusicola thoracicus | reverse complement strand
AAAAAAAAAAAAAAGAAAGAAATATTATATTTCTAACCACTGTTAGATGCCTCTGCAGAGGAATTCCTGTCCTCCAGCTTTATTTTTCAGTCAACCAGTTTTCACTGGTTGCCTGAATTCAACTTCTCACTGTGTCCTAAAGAAAGTCTTTGCTGATCCTCTTAGGAAAGTCTCATTCTTTCCACCACTTCTGAGGACTGGCTACAGAGGCATCCTTTGGTACTCATGCATCCCCCAGTGACCTCTTCATCTTCAGTCCCACAGTGTCCCTGCTTTCCATGTTAATCCTTATCTGCTGTCCTTCTGCATCTGAGGCATTTCTCCAAAATGAAGCAGGTTCAGTTGTTCTCAGAAAAGGTGCAAATGTACTGAATGTGTAATCAGACCAGAATGCAATAGAAAACAAACCTATTAAACAATTGTGCCTTTTATCATACATGGCAAAAGTTGTCATCACCCATTTTGGTTTCCAGTATACCAAGGTGCCTTATACAGACTACAAATCATACACAGTTATTTATATTCTACATGGTATTACCATTCTTTACTTCCAATTACAATTATCAGAGAGCCAAGAGCTGGAATCCTCTGGTTTTGCCATGCTACATGAAATCTAGGCATATTTTTATGTCTTCGGTATTTCATGTGAGTAATGCAGACTTTTTTTTGAACTTTACTTCTCCCTTATGAGAAACCTTGAATATAGTCCTTCACATCTCAGGACGCATAAAACTGTACGACTAATCCTTCTAGAATTCTCTATTTTATTACACTGATTGACCATCCACACTGATGCACAACAATCCAGGTACATTAGCTTTTCAAGTAAATAGGTTAGCAGTGCTCAAATTATCTGGTGTACAGTAGATAACAGAGACCAACAAAGAAATACTGGTAAGATTCAGAATTTTTTTCACTTAGGAATAGTTTCTCCCTGGTCATATAGCACCCAAATCTCTATTCCCAGGGTTGACTCAGTGATTATAATGTTTACAATCTGTATTTATAATCTATCTAGCATGTAGATTATTTTAACATTTTATAACTTCATGGCTATTACTTTACAATGTTCACAAAATAGTTTCTTCTTTACTGCACTGCACAGTATGTTGAAATGAGTTTCCTCTTTTGATCAGTAATGATTAGTTCTTGACCAGTAAAAGATATAGAAGGTAAAGTTTTCTTACACAAGTACTTGTTTATCTATGCCTTGTTGTCTTTAAATAGTAAATGCAGTGTATCAGGTGATTGTCAGTATTACTTCCATAGTGAAGATTTCTGTACACTTCTACATATATCCAGATGTAAAAGACAGTACACAAGACATAACTTCCTGAAGATTAAATGTATAAATATCATCAACTCTTTCTTTTCATTTTCCTCTTCTTTTTCACTTACATACAACTCAGAGAACAAAGTACAAAAATGTCAAAGACTTCTGTAAAGGAATTCCGACTTCAGGTTCTGAACTTGTCATTCCCTCATATTTGTATTGCACAAGATTCTCTTGTAATCAATTTATATTCCCTCAGTTTATAATACTAAATTAATAACTAGAAAAAAGTAAAATAAGATCTATCCTGTCATTATCACCGTTACATTTTCCTTCCATATCCCTAACAAGATCTTTTCATTCAGGCCTATTGAAACAGAAATCATTAAAGACTTCCTCACTCATACTAGATCACTCTAGTCAGATAGGCACATAATAGGAAATTAACTTTCTTCACAAGCTATATCTTTCATTGAATTTTCTACACATACACAAAAGCCATGTAGTGAACAACTGGATTAATGAAAAAATCATTTCCTCTCATTTTTCTGTAGCTGCTATTAGATCAGTGGAGTTCTGGTAGATTGGCAACAACTGTTGGTATCTCCTTGCTTGCAAGCTTTTTCATTAGTTTGTAGCTTTTTCTGTGGGATCCTCTCTGGGGCATGATCCACTTACCAGTCTCATTTGAGTGTTTTCACAGTCTGCCCACTTGTGATACTGTGAGACTGGTCTTGATATCTGCAATAGCATAATGTAGTACTGCAGATTTTTGGTCTTCCTGTCTGAATTCTGTGTCTTTTAATGTTCTGTTTAGTGATATGTTCATAAGACAGGTGGTTTCTTTGCCAGTGAAGCACCTTGTCATATATAAAATAGTCTTGTCAAAATTCTCTGTCCAGCTCCTACGTGTCTTGTCTGTTTTGCAAGAAACAGGTTATATCTACAGTACAAGAGTATGAGGATGATCAGAGGGCTGGAGCACCTCCTTTATGAGGGCAAGCTAGGTAAGCAGGGGCTCTTCAGCTTGGAGAAGAGGAGGCTTCAGGGGGACCTTGTAGCGGCCTTCCAGTACCTGAAGGGGGTTTATAGGAGAGCTGGGGAGGGACTTTTTAGAAGGGCATGTAGGACATGGGGAAACTTTTAAACTGGAAGAGGGTAGATTTAGACTAGATATTAGGAAGAAATTCTTTACTGTGAGGGTGGTGAGACACTGGAACAGGTTGTCCATGGAGGTCATGAATGCTCCCCCTCTGGAAGCATTCAAGACCAGGCTGGATGAGGCTTTGAGCAACCTGGTCTAGAGGGAGGTATCCCTGCCTATAGAAAGGGGTTGGAACTAGATGATCTTAAGGGTCCCTTCCAACCCAAAACATTTCATGATGCTATGACTCTGCACTGTTTTTTAATAATTATTTTCCAGATGTGCATATCATTGTAAAAATTATGTTTCGGCTAATGAAGAGGGAAGTTTTTCTGACTCCTATCAATAGTAGAGGTTACCACAACCTTGAATTTGGAGTTTAAAAAAAAAAAAAAAGATTAATACCCATTTTTAGGAAAGATGTGATTTTTTTTTAATGGTCAACACTTCAGAAATTTTTGGTAAACAGTGAAGTGATAGGCTCAAAACCACTGAGTGCCTTTTTACAATTCAGTAAATAAATCATTTTAAAATTAATTGGACTCTTGTCAACACTCATTTACTATTTATACTTTTCTATCTCTAGCACTGTCTTCTTCCCTCCACTTCCTTAACCTCTCAGCACACGCAGTGAAAAACAGTGAGATCAGGACTTGTGACATACTGCAGTGGATGGCTCACTGTGCAGTTCTGAGTTGAATAAATCCTCCCAGTTTTATTTCTGTGTCTCAAGAGCCTGTTTTCCCTCCAACATGCAACTAAATACAGACTTTGCATTAAAATTAAATGCAGAATCTTTCAAAAGATGGGGTTAATGTATTTTGAGAGAAAAAGGCAAAACAGTGCAGACATTCATTTAGGAGAAAAATTAATATTAAAAAATCAACAAATTAGTTCAAATGTGTTGAAAAGAAAACTTTGTTTAGAAAAAAAGTCAACTAAAAAAAATTTCCATTCCACTTTTTCAGCAACTTGCCACTGACAACAGAAATGTCACTGAATGCCATCGTCCTTGGAGTTCATAGGGTTGCAAGGATATTACATCACCTAGCAACAGAAACATCTATTTAGGATAAAAGGATCAAATGAATTCTTTCAATGTGTTGTAGATCCCCCAGGATATATACAAATAATCTGCCATAGAAATCCACATGGTTTGCAAGGCAATCTGCTTGTTTGTCCTTGATGTATCAGTGCTTTTCATTTGGAAGACTGACCTTTTGCTAGCAAAACTGATAACAGTCTCCTTGTTATTTCATTTGTGTGTTTATTTATTTTCATCCTGAAAATCTGAGCTTAGAGATTTATTTTCTGTTCTTGGCAGCAGTGAGGGACTGATACACATACTACATTACAGATCACGCCAACCAGCCCATTCTTTCTTTTCCAAAGTGAGAATTTCTTGCATTTTCTAACTACAGCAGAGCAAACAGCAGGATTTCCAGGTTGTAGAAAGTTATCTTTCTTAATTCTAAAACAGTATTGAAATTTCCAGCACATAGAAACTCTTTGCTCAGTGTCTGTTCAAGCACACTGAACTCTCCACAGTCTAAGACACTCTCCAGGCCTCTGCAATCAGGCTCGTCAGACTCATCCACCCCATGGCTATGGTTTCCATAAGCTCTGATGCTCACCTTTGACTCACCAATGATGTAAAGAGACATTAACACGATTGGTCAAAGCAATGAAATTATTATGTGTAGCATCATTGATAAATCTGATCAGATTGCAGAAATCCATGGAAGATCTTTTTTAGATGGGGATATAAAAATGGAGAAATTTGACAGCTACTCTGGTTTTCTCTCTCATTCTCTGCAGTCTTCAGAAGATTCTGTCTTGCTGAGTACCACAGTAATATGAGATAAATTCCACTCATCTAACTCAGTCTGAGTAGCATGTTAGGCTGTTATTAATCTAATCAAGCTGGAAAACATGTATACTGGGTAGAACAACCTGATTTATGTATGATGTTTTGTCACTCAGAAGTGAGTTCTGGCTGCTATGTGATTCTCTGAGTGTGTGTCGTCCATTTTTTTTTCTTGAGTTTTCAGCCCGGAAAATGAATAGTAATTCACTTACCTCTTTACTTCTTTAGGGACAGATCTTCAGAGGTGTTAAACACATTTGGAAATCTTCCAATAAACTGTGAAGCTTTAAGATCAAAATCTTTTCCTTAAGATAGCCTAGATCTCTCTCTCTCTCTCTCTTTTTTTCTTTTTTTCCCCCCTCATTAATAATTGATCTGATTGTCTGATCAAGAGCTAATGTGTAGATAAAAACAAAGATGTACTGTGGTGCGATTTGACTGGAAGGATTAAAAGATACCAGTTATACAGTGATCCACCAAATCATCACTAGTGTACAAGCAGTATTGTGTGTCCTGAACTTCTTGTCCTCCTTCAAATCCACATGATGATGCAGCTGTAGAAAGAAGATTCAACAGGCAGAGGACTCATCACTGTAGGGGGTTCTGGTACCCCCTAGAGCAGAGATTTCTATAGAATAAACAAATATTCTATTCAGCAGAAAGAAAAATATAATCTAGCCTAAGAAGTTCCTGTAATTTATCTGGTACCTGTGATGTTTATCAAATGTGATGATAATTATATATCCAAGCACTTAAAACAGAAAGCTATATTAAGGGAGCAAAAGCCTTGTTGATCAGATACTGGTAGACTTTGTCTCTCATATGTCAAAAGTTGTAGTCAAATTGGGAAATTAGATTATTCTACCCTTCTCATATCCATTTAATAATAATAATAATGCTGTGAGCTCAGTTTATATGTAGGAACACATTACAATCTAGGCACATCTTGGTAAATACGTCTAAAAGTAAGTGTGGTTTTCCTAGTGAAACACATCAGTGTTACTACAGACTAATATCCTTACAAGACTGATATACAGAAATCCTTTGGAGAGACAACTAGCTTATACGTAGAAGATTTCTCAAAGACTGATTAGTAGTGCACCAAAGCAATACAAACTTATTGAAACAATCAGAAGACATTAGGAAAAGGCAGTTTTATGACTATTACAGGCCTGTTCCTCATATGATATAAGTTAAGGCAAATCCGTATCACATCATATTTTCTTGCAGTGGGTCAATGCTTTCTGTGAGGGTTATAACAGGCCCACTTAGCTCTTTTGTGTATCATATTTAAAATAACCCAGATTAATGGAGACCTGTCTATTTTACTCTTCTAGGGGATGATAAATACTAAGAATTATTATTGAAGCCATTCAACTGCTCATTAATAATGCATTAGTAAATACCATATGATTAGATTTCATTGAAGTATGTTACTTTTACACCAGCTCGCAGCTGAGCCAAATGCTGCCTTAAATATCAGCAATATTTCATTCATGAAGGGGAAGGGTTCTACAAGATTCTTCAAGTATACAGGATGTGAAGGAAAAAAAGAAAAAGAAAAAAGCGTCCCAGAAGACTTGAAGTCCTGAAATCCTGTTGTATCAAAGCTTAGTCTGCATGGAGAATATTTTTCAAACAAGCAGAGAGCAGAGTATTGGAGAAAGTACAATGGTTCTTCTCATTTTCTCCAAAGCCCAGTGAGCCAACATTTTACACTGCTTAAATGGCCCAGATCAATTCTGTACCATACAACAGAGATTTCTTCAAAATATATGGTTTTCTTTCCATTTCTTTCTTGGGCAAGATTAAAAATAATAATTTAAGCCCTCTGGCAAGGAGCATCATTTTTTTCTCGCTCTGTGGGGGGCTATCAAATCAACTTGGGCATCTTAAAAAAGATTATATCATTCCTCAGAATTTCTTTTCTAGAAGACTCTGTTTGTTGTTGCTGTTGTCAATTACTATTATTTTTCCCCCTCTAGTCAGGTAATTATTCATTTAAATTTAATTTTATTTTTCTTTCTTGTTCTGACAAGCATACTCTTCTAGGTTATTACATAGCAGGAAAAATCTTGTAGTAGTTAACTGAGTGTCTGAAATCTGGATTCCTTTACAAAATATTCAATAAACAAACAACAACAAAAACAACAAAAGAGAATCATGGAACTATCACACAATGCTTCTGTCTACCAGAAGGGGTCCTAAAATGGAGGGTTCTTTCTCTAAAGTGAGAAAAATTCTAGTATTTTATCTACAGGTTGAAGAGCAGGATAAAACAATTTGCTTATGACCTATAAACACTTGGATGACTAAGCATGTTGTGTGAATTTTGAGATTTTGTTTTCTATTTTCCAAAACAAAAGAGAGTTGGAAACCAGACCATGATGATACCTATTAAAATTTGGGGTGGTTCTTGGTCAGAGAAGTTACCTTCTGCTTTCTTGCATTTACAGAACTCATCTGCTGCCTCAGGGAGCAAAGGATAATGTCAACTTGTGACTTTATGTTGGTCTTCACATTCAGAGACAAAACTTAAGAGAGACAAAAATACTGAGAAAAATAGCAATAGTTATTTAAAACTATTTACAAAAACATGGTGTTTTCAAATAAATAAATACATCCAATAATAAAGAATTTCAAACACTTATTATAGTAATTGATAATTTAACTAGAAAAAAATAACAAAAAACAGTCTTGCAGTTATGATAAAACAGTTACAGGTGTATCCTAATTGTTTTCCCAATGAATATAAAATTAACCATTAGTCTGTTGTTACTGTTTATAGACTATAGTATCACAGAATCAAAGAGTTGTAGGGGCTGGAAGGGACCTCTAGAGATCATCTACTCCAACTCCTCTGCCAAAGCAGGCTCCCTAGACCAGGTTGCACAGATAGGTGTCCAGGCAGGTCTTGAATATCTCCAGAAAAGGAGACTCCACAACAACATATTAGAAAATAGAAAACTTTAGAAAATAGATAACTGAAAAGAATTTACAGACTTTGCATAAATCACAAGTTTAGGTAATTAACAATCAGGAAAGCATAGTGAAATCTGTTTTCCCAAATTGTATTTTAGAATATCAAAGTTACCTAATTTGTTTGTCTTATGAAAGAAACTCTGTGAAATGTTATAAATAATAGTAATAATAATGATAGTAATAATAATGATAGTAATAATAATAATAATAAAACGTATTTTGTGTGTGTTGATCGTAATTTTGTATATTCCCCAGAGTAGTTTTAGTTATCCTTACTTCGAAATACCTTTGAAATTAACCACAAGTTTTGCTTAACTTCCCCTGAAGTGAGTATTGATACTTTGTAAAGAAATGACAACTTAGCAACCATAATTTTTTCTGTAATATTTGTCATAAGTGACAGAGTGTTAAGTGTGTCTACAGAAACTGTTCTAGTAGTTAACACTGATTGATTAGAAACCACTATTTTATCCATTGCTCTTAAATATTCCTTCATTCCCATATAAACAACAGTAACTAACACATATGTCATCTCACTGCTATGTGATGAAAGACTAGCTTTTAGGACAATAAATAAATGGAGCTTTAATCTTTCTAGTGCTTTTTAGAAGTACTTAACATTGGTCTACAAAGAACATTAAATGAAAAGAATTAGTAATGGAAGAGACTTACTCAGTCATTTGTTCATCCTTCTGCCAAAACAGAGGAATGCATACCTTGTATATCATATACTATGTTTTTAAGTGTGATGTCCAGTCTAGCCTGTATTAGCTGATCTGCTACTTGTTTCCATTGTATCCTTAAACTTACCAGTTATGCAGCAATGTGGGAATTTTTCCCTAACCTTGCACTCGTACTTCTCAAACACTTGCTAAATTAGCCACGCTACACCAAGCCACTCAGGCTATGAAGTAATTTTTCCTTGGGTGCAAAATCACCATATTCAGACTTTCTAAGTTACTATCAAATTCAAAAATATTTTTATGTTCATACAACCTCTCACAGAATCATAGAATGCTTTGGGATGGAAGGGACATTTAAGATCATTTAGTTTCAACCCCCCTACTACAGGCAGGGACACTTCCCTGTAGACCAGGTTGCTCAAAGTCCCATCCATGGTATTGGCCTTTTCAATGGAGAATTATTTCTATATGTGCTATTTAAGTCATATTTGCAAACCTGTATATTTAATGCAAAAAAGCTTTCTCCAAGGTGGCCACTTGCTCTACTTGTACTGAATTCAGTTCAACTTCACTTTTTTTGAACACTCTAGACTAAGAAATAGGATCTTCTTGGTTCCATGAGTGATACATTGATAAATTTTGCTGAAATTCTATTAAACTGAAGGAAAATATCCAAGGAAATTACATGGAGGAGAAGGGCTATTGGAATGTGGGTGTTGTAAGCAGAACCTTTCTCCTTCTTAAGTCATTCTGGAAAGCGCCATGAGGAAATGTGTCTTGAAGGAGTCTCATCTTTTATTCTAGCTATGGATCTGACAAGCCAGTTGGAAAACAGAGAGGAGGCAGAATGATGAGAGACAAAATGCCAGACTTCTTCGAGATGTCATGCCCTGAGAAGGTGCTACATTCATATCTGTGGTAGAACAACATTTATAAAATACCACTACAGGAGAGAAAGCATGACTCCATTACTAACCTACAGCATCCCCAATCGCCAGAATCAGTATTACTTAACAAATAAATAATGGAGAAAACTAAGAACTACAGATTTTTCTCTTCTTGAATAATTCTTTGCAGGGTTTATTAGAACAAAAATTCTTCTCAAAATTGAAAAAAATTACCATCACTTGTGATGTTCAGCATATGTGGAATATTAAGGACAACCAAGGCACACAAAAAGGACAGAAAACTTTCTTAAAAAGCACATACCTCTTCAATCATAAGCATTTTTATAAATAGAATATTTGGCCCTCCTCCTTTTGTGCATTAAAAATGTAGAATTCTAGATATCATTTACAGACAGCAGCATGAGGGCTGTTTAACAAAATCAATTTACCTTGCTGGTTCAGTTATTGAGCTATTTTCCAAGTTCCCTATTTAAGAGATTTTTCACATCAGCCCTTACCATTCTCTTAAGAACAACCTTTTTGTCTGTTTGATTGTTTGTTTGTTTAGCTGTAGACTGGTCAATCTTTCATTATTTGATACTAATAAGAAAAACATAGTAAAAAAAATATTTGGCTATTTTACAGCACTCAACTTCAACACTTTGTCAGCTTTCAGAGAAACAGGAAAAAGCTATCATAGTGACCTTAAGGAAGGTGAGCAGAAGGGTAGAGAGATTACTTTTTTGCGAATGTCTGGGCTTTGGAGAATACTGTTTTTCTATTACTTTGGCCTTGACAACATATATTCCTTCAGCCTAAAACAGGATTTTAGGGACTTCAGTTGATAAAACTTGTAGTCAAGTCACTGGTGATGATCTCTGATTTCTTTGTGCACAGGAGAGAATACATATAATGTTTTCCATTATATTCCTGCTATGTTATATTTCTCTGGTATATGTATCCTGAAGCTTCAAATGTTTTTTTTTGTTTGTTTGTTTGTTTGTTTGTTTGTTAGTTTGTTTGTTTTCTTCCTATAATATCCACTTCCAGCAGGGAAAAAACCTTCCTACCATTAAGCGGATCAGCACTTCTGCCCATCTTGATACTGTCTAAATAGCTACTGTGTGCACTCAATCCGCTCATAAAAATTATGAAAGAATGCCAGTTAAACATAACAGACATGAATACTGAGCACTGTGGAACACCATCTGAGACCAGCCGCCAATTAGATTTAACTCTGTTCATAACAACCTTTTCTGTCCAGAGGGTTTTTTACCCAGTGGACAGTACATCTATGCCATGAGCAGACAGTTTTCCCCAGGAGAAGGTTGTATTCAGACCTCCTTCCTTCCCCTTCCCTTC
>PPHD01030907.1:0-10198 GCA_002909625.1 Bambusicola thoracicus | reverse complement strand
GGCACCAGTTTGAGTGGTGGCCATTTTGAGGGGGCGCCATTTTGAGAGGTGGCTGTTTTGGTTGCTGCCATTGTGGGGAACATCCTTTTGGGGGTCACCATTTTGATGGGGAAGGAGCTCCATTTTGAGAGTCACCATCTGAGGGATCGCTGTTTTGGTGGGATGTCATTGTGGAGGATGCCATTTTGGGAATGGCCCAGCTTTCACTGCACTCGGCCCAGTGCTGTTCCCCAGCCAGCATTTCCATGCCGCCTTTCTGGAGCACATAAAGCCCTTCTGTCAGTGCTGTGGGATGAAAACCCCCTTTTCATGCCCAGAGAATGGCCGTGCCCCACTGCCGTCTGGGAAGGAGCCATGGAAACAGCCAGGCATGAGGGCGGTGCGAGTGCTGTGTCCGTCAGCCTGTCCTTGAGCCACTCACTGCCCCATGCAGGGCCGCGGTGCCTGGTACGACCCTGGGACATGGTGGGGGCAGAGATCCGCCCAGGCCCTGCTGTGCCAAACTGTTCCCTGCTTGCTGTCCCCTGCAGCACAGCCTCCCTTATCTCCTCCTGCAGTGATTGCAATTTAATCTGGCCCAGCTTGCTAGGGCCCTCCTGGCTGAGGTCCCTCTAGCCCTATATCTCCCCTAACTCCTCACCCCAAATGGCCGCAGGTGCTCGGCTCAGGAGCTGGCTGGCTCCAGGATTGGTGCCTTCTCCTACGGCTCAGGGCTGGCCGCCAGCATGTTCTCCCTCCGCGTCTCACAGGATGCTGCCCCGGGTGAGTCTCACACCATGGGGACAGAGAGCTGGGAAGGTATGGGTGGGTGGTGTCTCACCCATCGTCTCCCCACACCAGGCTCCCCCCTGGACAAGCTGCTCTCCAGCCTGGCTGATCTGCCCGCCCGCCTGGACTCCCGCAAGCGGGTGGCCCCGCAGGACTTCGCCGACATCATGAAGAGGCGCGAGGAGACCCATCACCTGGGTGAGCAGGGCTGGGGGGCACCCCACTGCCGGGGTCCGGCTGCCCTGCTGAGCCTCATGCCCTCTCCCCACAGCCAACCACACTCCGCACGGCTCCCAGGCAGACCTGTTCCCCGGCACCTGGTACTTGGAGCGGGTGGACGACAAGTACCGCCGGCAGTACGCCAGGAAGCCCGTGTAGGGCATGGAGCAGGACAGCCACTGGGAGGACGTGCAGGCACAGGGGTGAAGGCAGCCATCCCAGGTCCTGGAGTAAGCAGTGTTTTCTGCGAAAACACGTGTGGCGTGGGGAATAAAGCACGGATGCAAGGGCAAGGGTCCCTGTTCTGGCTCCCTACTGCAAAGCAGCCAACGTTACCCACTGCCGTGTATTCCCCTTCTGCCCCAAAACCCATCCTGAATTGCCGCTGTGCCAAGTGGGATTTATCCCTGTGCACCACACATGCCCAAGGAGAATGGCATGCATACCCAGGATGGGTACATTCCTTATGCTTTGGATCCAACACAGGTGGCAATACACAGTTGCCAACATCCCCAGGGGATAGCTTCCATGGGTGGAAGTGGGATGACGTGGGCTTGCAGGAGGCTCAGCCCATCTTGGAGCACTGCCCGGGGTTCTGGCCAGAGGGGACTTCAGCAGGGCAGCAGAGCCTGAGAGACCTTTGCACCCTTGAGCAAACAGTGCTAGAGGGTGGGGGGGGGCGGCGCGGGGGATGGAGCCAGGAGGGACAGAGTCTGCAGGGAAAGGTTTAGAGTTGGGTATGAGGGACGTCATCAGAAAGGGTTTAGGGATGGGTAGAAAGTGTGCCAGAAGGCATGAACAAGGTACAGCATGCTCATTCCTGGATGCTTTATTGAGCGCGATGCTCCCTTAGGTGCTGGGGGCTCCAGGTCCGTCCTGGTGGTGGGGGCTACAGGTGGAGCTGGAAGACTTCTGCAGTGCATGGCTTCAGGCCAGCGAGGTCAGACAGTGGGGCTGAGAGCCCAGCTATGCTCCACTGCTCCCCCACCACTGCACTGGAGCTGTGGTAGGACTGGAGCTGGATCCCTGCTTTCCCCAGCAGCCCTGGGCAGGAGGAAAGGGGTCAGGACTGCAGCCTGTTCCCTGGCACCTGGACCCCACAGTGGTGAGGGATCACAAGTAGCAGGGCTCTGCCTACCCTGAATCCCCTCTATGATGTTCTTTCTTTCCTTTGCCCCAAGTCATACAACTGTGGAATCATTCCGGTTGCAAAGACCTTTCAGATCCCCAAGTACAACCCCAGCCCACCCTCACCACGTCCCTCACTGCCACAATTGCACAGCTCTTGAACACCTCCAGGGACAGACCTCCCTCCCTCCCCCCCCACCAGGGCAGGCTGTGCCACTGCATACCCATTGGGGTGACACCAGGAGCTTACCAGTGAGTGTGGGAAGTGTGTTTGTCTCCGATGCTTTGGCTCTATAGATGAGGAGAGGGCCCACCAGTGGTGCTGGCTGCTTGAAGGTGGCCCCATTGAGCTCCCGCAGCACCGGATTGCTGCCCTGCACTGTTCCCGTCACCCGGTGCGGGGTGCCCTGCAGGGCCACCTGCAGCAAGCCCTCGGGCTCAGGGCATGTGTCACCATGGGTGGCTGTAACCTGGTGGGGGGAGGTGACCATTCAGCACCCTCACAGGATGTCCCCTGAGGGCACGGCGCCCTGTGGGGTTATACCAAGGTAGGATAGGATGTTGTGGCATTGGGCTGACGTGTGGCACTCTGAGTACCTTCAGGCCAGCCTCCTGGGCCAGCAGCATGGCATTCACCAGGGTCGCCTCCTTCTTTCCTCCAGCCAGCATGCCTGACACCACGGCAGGTGCCAGGTAGCTGCTGGCATCCTTCAGGGGGGCCCCTAGGATCAGTTCTGCGATCAGCTCATGTCTGTCTGTATTCCCACTATCCCATCCATTCCACACCTCCCATCCTTCATCCCATCATCCAACCACCTCCTGCCTTCTGACCTAGCGTGTCCCCTTGGGTCCCTGTGCTGGAGCACACCTGCCCACCTCTCACCTAGGGTGCAGACCTGCACATTGCCCGTTGTTTGCTTGGCCAGACCATGCAGCACTGTGCCCAGCGCCTTGGCCAGGGTGATCCAGGGCTTGGTCTGGGGCGCAAAGGCTTTGCTCAGCGCTTGCCCATTGACCTGAAAGGAAAAGCGGGATGAGCAGTGGGGATCTATCCTACATGGGGTCTCTGAGGTGCACCAGGGGACTCACCACGCCAACCAGCCCCTTCCCAGCGGCCATGTCCACTATCTGCATGGCGATCTCCTTGCCACAGCGGCTCTGTGCCTCCCGCGTGCTGGCACCCAGGTGCGGGCAGCAGATGACGTTGGGGTGGTCCACCAGGTCCCGGTCCTTCGGGGGCTCCTGCACACGGCCCCAGCCTCAGCCCTGCACCCATCCTGGGGGCGGCCCTCACCCAATTTGGGTGCTGGCCCCAGGGGGACCCCTCTCACCTGTGTGAAGACATCAAGGGCGGCCCCTCCGCACTGCCCCGAGCGCAGTGCCCGCAGCAACGCTCCTTCATCCACAATGCCACCCCGGGCACAGTTCACCACCTGCACGCCACGGCGGCACTTGGCGAAGGTGCTGTCATTCAGCAGCCCTGCGAGGAGCACCATCAGGGACAGGGATACGGAGGCTGCCCCAGAGCACCCCCAGGCCCCCAGACCACCCTACCCGTGGTGGAGGGCAGCAGCGGTGTGTGCACCGTGATAAAGTCACAGCGGGGCCAGATCTGCTCCAGTGGGAGCTGCTCCACGCCGAACGCAGCTGAGGTCTCAGGGGTGATGATGGGGTCGTAGCCGATGGTCTGGGGCAGAGCGGGGGCTCACAGCTGTACCCAGCCTGCTCCCCACCACTGCCCCTTGCCCTGCTGCTCACCTTCATGCCAAAAGCCTGCATCCGTGTGGCCACCTCCCTGCCGATGCGGCCCAGCCCCAGCACGCCCAGTGTCTTCCCATTCAGCTCCATGCCCATGTACTGGGGGGTGAGGAGAGCTGTGAGCAAGCAGGGGCCACCCAGCACCCACCCGCCCAGGCAGTGCACCCACCCTATACCTTCTTTCGGTCCCATTTGCCTTCCTTCATGGAAGCAGCTGCCTGGGGGATCTGCCTGCAAGAAGGAGGCACATTCTGTGCAGGGCTGTGGGATGTGGGATGTGGGATGTGGGATGTGGGATGTGGGATGGATACCCCACCCCACACAGCCCTGCACTCACCTGGCCAAGCACAGGATCATGCCGCAGGTGAGCTCTGCAGCACTGAGGCTGTTCCCGGTGGGTGTGCTGGGGAGAGGGATCACCGTGTGACCTCCCCATAGGGATGGAGACCCGCAGGGAGGCCACGCGCCGTGCTGACCCCCCAGCCCCGTGCCAGCAGGATGTCTCCTTTCTGGCTGCGGGTCTCACTCTTACTTCATCACCAGCACTCCTTTCCTGGTGGCTACATCCACGTCCACATTGTCAACGCCGGTGCCTGCTCTGCCCACCACCTGCAGCCTGCCTGCCGCCTCCAGCACGTCGGCGCTGACTTTGGTGGCCGAGCGGACAATGAGCCCATCGCAGTCCTGCGGGGACAGACAGCACACGTCGGGCCGTGGGGATGGCAGGCAGGGTGGGTGGTGGGGTGAGAAGAGCCGGGGGCCTGGGGCTGGGATCAGCAGTGTGAAAGCAACCGGGATTCTTGCATCAGACACAGGAGGCGGGGACATGATCCGCTGGGCGAGGGGGCTTCCAGCCTCCCACCGTCCTGCAATGTCCCTTGATGTCCCCAGCGTGTGCTTGCGGTGAACCCACTCATCCCACTGGGACAGAGAGCCACGGTGCCCACTTGGTGCCCACCTGTGCCCACCCGCTGCCACCAGCCCAGGGCTCTGAGCCGCACGCAGACCCCAGCTTGCTCACCCGGATCTCCTGCAGCAGCTCCTCTTTGCTCAGCCCGGGCTTCTCCAGCACCTGGATGCCCCCCGCCTGCAGGATGTCCCTGCAGCAGGGGTCCAGGCTGTCGCTGATCAGCACTTTCTGCAGCTTGGCAAAGGCCATCGCTTGGTGTGGGGCTGTCGGGGGTCCGTGCCCGCTGTCTGTCCGCACAGCTCCGGCCAAAGAGGTTGCTGCGTGCTGCCCGTCGCACTAAATGGGCCGCCGGCGGGGCATGTTTTGCGGGTTGCTCTCTTGTCTCATTGGATGCCATTTCCATAATCCCACCTCTTTCCCACCTCTTTTCCCTCCTCTCCCCATCGCCGCTGGGTGGCTGCGAGCCCGGGATCCCAGCCCCCCTAAGCCCCCCGAGCCCCTCACCCTGAGCAGCTGTGATGATGGAATTGGGAGCCCAAGAGGGCCCCCAAAACATCGAGCACCCCCGCAACCCACGTCCCACCCACTCCAGTGCCGTGCCTCAGTTTCCCCACCACGGGGAGGTGGTGGCAAACCACTGCACTGCCCCAGCACTGCACCCACCATTGAGCAATGCCCCGATAAGCGCTGGGGGCGCGGGGCCAGCCCCGCCGCCGGCTCCCAATTGCAAGGAGTGCACGGGAGCCACCCAGCAAACGCCCTCTACGGGGTGGGAGCCAGGTGGCTGCAGAGGTGACCTTATGGGGAAAGTGCTGGGCCTGGAGGGGACAGCATGGGAACGTGGCACAGGGGACAGGGAGGAACAGAAGGTGTCCCTTTGTCACGGACGCAACACCTCACGATGCGGCCAGCGCAGGGCACGCTCACTGCAGGCTGTGTGCACCCCAGCACCATGCACACCCCACCGCAGCTGCAGCCAGGGAACAGCCGTGACGCCAAAGGGAGGAAAGTCCAGGGCAGCTGGCATGGGGCGAGAGTGGGGTCAAGGCTGGGGTTGGAGACATTCCACAGCAGGGCCCCATGCTGCGTCTTGGAGGGGCTGCAGACCCATTGTCGGGGCACGGTTTCCCCATGCACAGCATAAATTGGGGGTATTCAGGGCAGGATGTGTGAATAGGACCCCCCGGCCCCACTCCAGTGCCTTGGCACAGCCCCACGCCTGGCCCTGGCCCCTATTAACCATTAAGACTGAGCTCAAGGTGCCCGCCAAGCCTGGGACAGCACCAGCCGGGTGTCACTTTCTTGTAGCTCCCACACCCCCGCATCTGCGGGGACAAGCAGGGGACACCCTTGCAGTGGGTGGGAGCCCTTTGCTGTGCCCAGCCCCCGCAGACTCTGTCCCATGCGATCACTCGAGGCTGTGTGTGACCGAGGCACTGCCACAGTGCAGTGCGTGCAGCTTTCCCCAGGCGGCTGGTGCCCTCTCCTGGGGAGCAGAGCAGGAGTTGCACCCCGCAGCCCTTGCAGGGACGTGGGGAGCGGGATGAAGGTACCGACCGATGTGCCCCCACGGCCCTATGGAGAGACCTAAACGCAGTCCCCATGTCCCATGAACAGACCCTCAGAGTGGTAGGCACCTCCAGTATGGCACTTGGTGACATTGGTGGCAACTGGACCATGACCTGGATGGGGTTTGGGGGCTACAGGGGGTTGGTCCCCCCACTGCTAAATCCCACTGCTGCGATCCCGGATGGGCTCTGCATGGAGGCATCAAGGGAGTGGCTGCCGTGGGTGTGGGATGGAGGAGAGCAGTGGGGGTTTCCTGCACGGTGAGGGGCACTGGGACAGTGGGGAGAGGGCGGGGGTGGTACCAGGGAAGGGAATTAGGGGTGCCCCAGGGGGTCCTTGGATCAGGATAGGAGTGGTAAAGAAGGGGCGAAGGTGTTTTGAGGGCGGGAGGTCGGGCTGCTGCTGGCGGGGGCACCGGGAGACGGAGGCCGTTGACGGAGGGAGGGAGGGATGGAGCGGGAGGGAAGGATGGAGGCAGGGACGAGGAAGAAGAGGCGGAGGAGGAGGGATGCAGCGGCGGGCGGAGCCGCCCGGTGCCGCAGAGCCGCCTCCCCGGCGCACGCTGTGGCGGCCCGGCAATGCCCGCGGAGCCCCCCGGTGCCCCCGGTGCGGCGAGGCCCGGCGCGGTGCAGCCGGGAGGCGGACGGGAGGATGCGAGCCCCGCGGCGGAGGTGAGCGGCGGTGCGCGAGTGATGCGGAACCGGGACACGCGTGGGGCCGCGAGTGGAGGATCTCGGGGCCGGGATGCGGTTTGCTGCCCCGGGGCTGCGTGGTGCCGGCGCTGCCAATGCGAAAGCCCACCACGGCGGGTCTGAGCCGGCGTGCCATGGGGACGCACGGTGCCAAGGCATGCCGCGGGGACCAGCGGGTGCTCTGCCACGCGATGGGACGGGGCCGTCCGGCGCTGCGGGGCCGAGCTGGGGCTGACCCCGGCACGTAGGGTGGGGGCTGCCGGTGGATCTGCAGGAAGGCCGAGGTTGGGGAGGTGGTGCGGGGGTAGAGCTGTCCCCATCTCCCCCGGTTCTTGCGTCCTCCCTGCTCTTCCGTCTCGTGCCCGTCCCTAAATCCAGCCTCAGGCCGTGCCTGCTCCGCTCCAGGAGCCGTCCCGCCCAGCACTCTGGGTACCTCCAGCCCCGCTCCCCCCCGTCCCGCCACGCTCAATGGACGCCTTGTGCCGGGCCGTGACCGCAGGCGGATGGCTGCACGCAGCCACAGGCACACGCAGCACCGGCCCCACCTCCCACGGTGGCCTCGCTGAGACATCCCTGCCACGAGGCAGCGGGCAGAGCTGTGCCACGCTCCGCATCCCGGCCCCACCTGGCCTTGCCGGGTGCGCACGAGGGGCTGCGGGCAGCCGTCCATCCATTCTCCATCTGCCCACCCGTGGGAGCTGACCCAGCAGCAGGAGGTGAGTCCCCGGTTCGTTGCGGTGGTGGGCAGCTGGGGGATGCTCTCCCATGGGGCCACAGCTGCTGCCCTGTGCCCTCACCCCGGTGACACCGCAGGGCTGGTCTCGGTGTCTGGGTGGCTGCAGTGGCCCCAGGCTGTTGCTCGGTGCTGTGAGTCAGTGGGTGCTGTGAGTCAGGGCCGTGTGGCACCCCTCGTGCCAGCAGGGCTGCAGAGCCATGGGGCACACTCATGTCTTGTTGTCACCCACATGTGCCATGCTGTTGGGTTCTGCACCTCGTTGGGTATGGTGTCTGCTTGGGCACGGTGCCGTGGGCGTCATGCCCGTTGGACACCAGGCTTTTGGGTATGGTGTGTCTTTGGGTGCTCTGTCTTAGAGTGTTGTGTTTCTGGGTACTGCGTCTCTTTGGCCTTCGGTATTTTGCTTTCCTGGGTATTGTGCCTTTGGATATTGGGCCTCTGGATCGTGTGCTTCCTTGGGTATGGTGTGCCTCGACTCTGGGCATCATGTCTCCTTGAGTGATTTACCTCCAAGTTCTTGCTTTCTCTGCTATTGTGTCTCCAAATATTGTGCCTCCTTGGACATATTGCTTCTGGGCACTGGCTATCATGCTTCTGGGTATCATGCTTACTTGGATTTTGTAGCTCTGGCCACCATGCCTTTGGGTACGGTGGGCTTTGGGCACCATGCCTTACCCTCTCGGTTCAGTGCACACGACTGTCCCCTCCTGGCAGGTGGCTGCTGCAAGGGCCGTGGCACCACGTGGCTGCTGCCAGGCTAAGGGCAGAACACTGCACCCCTGGGGGGTCCACCACCTTCTGGGGAGCTCCACCAAAAAACTTTGGGCTCAGAAAAAAACAACAAACAAACAAACAAACAAACAAAAAACCCCCACCCAGGTTATTTTCTTTTAAGGAAAAAAAGAAATGTCTGTTTTCTTTTTTTCCCAATCCTGAAATGACTCACACTTCCCTGCTGAAAATAAACCTGATGGCGGCTGCTGTTACCAGTGGGTGAGCTGCAATCAGGCGGGCAGCGGGGGCATGCTGTGCCTGGGGCTGCTGGGGGGGCTGCAAGCAGGGGGGAGCAGCTGTCCCTGAGCACCCAGCACGGCCCCCCCGGCTCTCCTCCCCAACCCCCAGGAAGAACATAGAGGGGGGTTACTGGGGGGCTCAGGTGTCCCTGCTGCCTGCTGGGGGGGGCGTCAGGGCTGCTAATGGTGCTAAAGTGCTCCCAAGTAGGCGCCGCCATCTGCATGGCCCCCTGGGCACTGACAGCGGTCATGTCCCACGTGCGCCAGCACCCGTGTGCATGCACGTCGCCCCCGTGCACACTCATGCTGTGGTGTGACATTTGGTTTGATCAGATCTCCACCTCTCCAAAGCTGTTGTGCCGTACAGCAAATGGGTGAAATTCCCCCCTAAGGATCCCTGTGTAACACGGGGGTGCGCTCCTCTCTGCAGGGACCCCAGCCGCGGTGACGTCCCCACAGTCAGCCCCATGGCAGGAAGGGACCCCACGTCCCACGGGGACCCCCCAATGGAAGGGCCGTGGGGCGACTGCGATGAAGACCCCGAAGCGGGGGGCACTCTGCACCCCCCACCCGCTCAGCCCCATCCCAGCCCCACGGTGCAAACGTGTCCCCTGAGGGACCCACAGGAGGGTCCCCTCGCCCAGACGCAGACCCTGCGGGACTTCGAGAAGGTGACCGCCGCTGGGGCCGGGGGGTGCTCGCGGGACGCGGCTGTTGGTCCCAGGAGGGGATGGGACTGCCGGTGCCGTCCCCGTGGGGCACCGCGCTCCCCCTCACCGCCCTCCTGGCTGACGTGCGGGGGCCACCCGGGGCTCGAGTTTCACCACTTGTCTGTCCCCACAAATAGCACCGGGAGGGGAAAAAATAGGAAAGGGGCCTTGGCGAGGGCACCCATCCCAGAGCTGCGGGCGGGCAGGGAGCCGTGGGCTCGGTGCCGCCATGTGAGGGGTGCCGGGATGCCCCCCCCATGGAGCACCAGCCATGGCTAACGGGTACCGCACGCTGTCCCAGCACCTCAACGACCTCAAGAAGGAGAACTTCAGCCTCAAACTCCGCATTTACTTCCTGGAAGAGCGCGTGCAGCAGAAGGGAGAGGGCAGCCGGGATGATGTCTACCGGCGGGTGAGTGCTCCTGTGGGGACGGGGATGGGGCGGGTGCTGCCGGATGGGATATCCCTCCAGTGCTGTCCCTTTGATGGGGGTGGGGGCACGCGGCTGTCAGTATGGGTCAGGGATCACAGTGAGCAGTGGATATGGGGGGAGTTTGCCTCTCACTGCCTTTGACCGGAGCAGGGAAATGGGATGGGGAGGGCAGGATCTGCCCTGCTGGTGGTGGAGACCCCTGTGCCCCGTTACGTGACAGATACCCCATGCCTGTGCCTTGTCATGTGGGGTTCACCCCATG
>PPHD01030904.1:0-10199 GCA_002909625.1 Bambusicola thoracicus | reverse complement strand
CTATACCTCATCCTTCTCCAACCCTGAAATAACCCGAAGCCAACAAAAAAAAAAAAACTCTAAAAGCCCCACCCTTCTAAACAGGCAGTGTGGGGTTGTAGCTTTTTTAAAAATTATTCTTTGGTTTCCACATAGTCTTTGTTGCAGCTGATTACTAAAACTAACTAAAAGAAACTCACTTTCTATGACATTCTTTTCATGAACAGAGCAGGAGCCAGTACTTCCAATCCACCTGTTTGTGTCTCCAAGGTATCCAGAGACAGTGCTTAGGTTAAAAAAAGAAAAAAAAAAAAAAAAAAAAAAGACAAACCCTGTCTATGCCAACAGTGACTGCACTTTGCCCTGAGCATACACTGCCCTCAATTATTGACTCTCCCCGCTCCTTCCCAGGTGTTTCATGCTCTGCGAGCTGTGGTGAAGGCGGGACAACTGCTAGTCATTACTTGGTGCAAAATGAAGAGCTGATGCCCGCAGCAGCTCTAGGACAAGCTTGCATGCAGGCAGACTGCTGACCTATTTAGTCTACTTCACAACTAACAACCGATAGGAAATTGCTCAACTCCTGGCTCCTTCCTCGCTTCGCAGTGGAGCTCCTACTGTAAGAGAGGAAAGATTAAAGGGCGCTCCAAGCCCCGAGCGTGCTGCTCCTTGTCCGGGTCCACGGCCCTGACGCGGTGCCTGAGCTCCGGACCGCAGCAGCGGTGGCAGCGGCTCAGCGAGCGGCCCGGCCCGGCTCCCCTCAGCGCGGCGCGGCCGTGGCTCGCGTGCCCCCTGGCGGGCAGGGGGAGAGCGGCCCGCGGGGCGGCACGGAGCGCCTTGGCCGCCATTTTAGCGGCTCGGGGAGGGCGGCGCGGCCCCTAGCTCGCCGAGACGGGGTTCTCGAGAAAACAGATCCGTAAATGAAATGGCGAAGAACCACAACGTTAAGATATCACGACATGGAATAAATTACTAAAAAAAAATCAGATCAACTGCTTCAGACGCAGAGCAGAGCTCCGGCTGCCTCTCTGGATGTAGCTGGAGGGGGATGGCCCTGCATGGAGCCACCCTGGTGCCTGGCACCCGGGCTGGCTGGGCACCGCAGCGGCAAACTCAAACACCAGGCCGACTGCCCAGCCAGCTGCTGTGGGGTAACGGCGGCTCGGCGGGGAAGGAGGAGAGAGGAAGGGCTGTGTGGCGTTGTGCTGCAAAGCGTGTGCCTGGGCGGTTAATTTGTGATTTCACTCCTCCATAAATCAAATCAGATGCCCCTATAAATCCTGCTCCTCGGGAAGAAAACAGAAGGGCAGAAGCTGCATGGAGCAGGGAACAGGGCCATTTTTCTTTTCAGTGGCAAGAGCACATCAGTGACACTCAGCGCTGCGCTAGGTCAGGCCTTCACCCTCGGCTAAGTTAATACCAACAACTCCTTCATCTAAAGGGCAGATAGCAACAGTAGCCTCCCCCTATCCCCCCTCCCCGGAATTTCCTGCCTTTCTTTCCTCCTGTTACAATAGCAATAGCCTCTGAAGGAGCTGTGCTAATTAGTTGCTATTACGCTTCTTGGGTGGCTGGAAGAACACACTGCCTCTGACCTCATGCTTCGCAAGGTACCTTAACAGCTTATTACTGCTATTGCATGGCGGCAATGGTTCATTTTATAGTTACTTTGAAAGAGCCATTCCTCTAGTGCTGAGAAATAATCTAAGACTAATGCAGAGCCTCTCCAGAAGACTGCTGTTAAACTGTCTATAACTGAGTGTCCAAACGCTGCACAAAGCTGTTCCATTTGCTTAACATCGACTCACTAGCAATTAATATGCCTGACATAACAGCACACTACAAGGCCCATAAAATCTGTAGCAGTAGGGGAGTGAAATGATTATAACTTTTTTTTTTCTTTTTTTTTCAATAATATGAGACTACAGTTGGGGCACTGTAATCTTTTCAAAGCAAGAAGCTGAGTTGTATCTGAACAGCTGTTGTTTACTGAAGCAATAATTAGCAATGAACCAGTCAAAATACCTGCTACCTTCCTAAGCATCTCTCTGCATCCTGTGCCTGGAAGCCAAAAGGCTCTCACCCTCACACATAGGCTATAGAAAAATCTCACTTAGCTATCTTTAAAAAAAGGGCATATTTTAAATGGCAGTACCAGCCAGCCTTATGCAATAGAATTAAACCCACTCAACTTTGTGCACTAGTGGATACAGACTTCAGCTCATAGCAGCTGGCGGGGGACAGGACACGATGCAGATGAGACGCTGGGCACAGTCCTGATGAATAGGCTCTTCTGGCTCAGGGCAAGGTCAGCTGCACTACACTGAAACCTCTGGGGAAACAAGTCTAAAGCCATTTGCAAAGTCTGCTCTTGTGGCTTAGTTTTAGAGAGCAGCAGAACAATAATAAGAGGGCTGCAGAAGAGAAGGTTATATAGAGGTAGGTATGGGGCATTTTGAGGGTGGATCTCATGATTCCATACCTGGATGAAATCTGGAGATCTTTACAGTCTTCCGCTGGGGGAAATCACAAGGAGAGAGTGAGACACCCCAAAGTAGCCACATTAGGGATGTAGAGGTGATGTAGCTAGATCTTTCAAATGGCCTGCTGCTAGCCAAAGGCATAATCATACGCCTTTCTTCCATCTCTTTCCAGCCAAAGACTCCTATCATATGTACCAGCACTCATCTACAACTGGTCCTGTTGTGAGCCACTCGGAGGACCTAAATACACAGAGAAGTAAGCTTGTTCTTCTCCCTGAGATTCACTCCTCATGGACCCTGGTCCTCTGCCATGCCTGCAGGTAGTGTGAGATCAGCATGACTGTTTCCCAAGTGGGAAGATGGGAACAGGCAGCCAGGCTTCATGCAAAGGAGAGAAAAAGACAGGACCTCGCTGACCAGTATCAGTTTAAGTGGTCGTCCTCTAACAGCTTCTGTTACCTGCACTCTCTCCAGCCCAATAAATATTTAATCTCTTAGCTGAACACAAAATAGTTATACTGGAGATGGAGACACCACATCAATAGCAGCCAGGAGCTCTACCCATCTGAGCTACCAGGAATGGAAGTTCAGGCCTCCAGGTTGGTGGAGCACTGGCACCTCCAAGGACCCAGGGAGGGCTGCCAGCTGCACCAGGGCCAGTGGGATGCTCTGCAGGCAGGCGGCTGCACCTTTCCAGAGATTCCCTCTCCTGCGTGAGATGGCTTGCCTGCCAAAACTGATAGGTACATTTCCACTAACGGCTGTCAAATCTGTGGATCCTGACAAGAGAAGAAAACCATTTTGACAGGAAATTCCTGACCAGCACTACACAATAAGCCAGAAACTGACTTATCTCATTACACCTGTAGTGCCTCAAAGTTCCCTTTTCTGACTACTTAAGTTGTCCTTTCAAGACAAAGCTCTGATGTTACAGACACAGGCATCCAACACAGTCAGTTATGAGCTTGAGGAGTTGCAGTTAAATAAAAGAAAACACACTGCAAAGTTTAATTTTTTTCCTTAGAATCACATTTTTTCCCCATATTATCCAGAGCTCTGTTAGCTGTCATTCTGCTTTCGCCAACTAGAGTCAGAAAAAAGCAGGCAATACAACAGAGCAATTTCACTGGATGAGCTCAGCAAAGTGAGAAATAGCAAACAGCATGATTTTAAGTGAAGTCTTCCAGATTGAGACAATAGGAACCTAACTGTCCTTTCAGCGACCTTTACCACCCTGGAGCTGCAACTGCAGAAGTTCAGTCGTTTTAAAATAAACATGGCAATATTTACATAAATGTAAATAAAATCAAGTCACAGCACGCCATACCTTTCAGGTCTATTAAGACATACCCCATGTGGTGTTGTGAGGCACAAGGCCAAGTGCTTTCAACAACCCAAGAAACAGAATAGCGCCCTCAAAGCGGTTGGCCTAGGCTGTTATTAAACAGAAACCTAAAATATCTGCAAGCAGAAGGGATTTGCTTTTCCTCACTCCCATTGACATGTGCATAAATCACCGCAGCTCAATAAAGCAGCGCCATTTGTTTTTCAAAGTTCTATTTATTTCTCAGTCAGAGCAAACAAGGAACATTCAGCCAAAATGCTACAGATGTGTCACTAGCTGACAAACACGGGGAGATGTAGATCTGACAACCCATAGTTAAGGAATGCTGGTGAGCCTGGATTTTGCAGCCCACGCTTTACATCAGATCACACCATGCCTTAGGCCCACCAAAACACACAGCCACAGGGGCTCAAATAAAAGTATACCTACATATAGAAGGTGTAGGTTTTAACTGTACCATAGGAATTCAGGTGACAGAGGCCCCAGCAGAGGGTTCACACTGGTTCAGCTGCTGAGAATGAATGGATTTATACAACCTTTGATCAAAACTGTTCTATTTGTCAAAATATTTATACCGTACAAAATTGATAAGACCAATTAGAATTTGACATGCTCTCCACTCAGATTCCTGGATAGTGTTGTAGGGTTAGAATTTTTTACTACAAGATGCAGATATATTTTTTTTAATCTCCCATTACTTAGCAGTTTATTACTTAGCCTAGTGATTCACGTTTGAGTATATCCCAACTCAATACTTCACTACTAACCTGTTTATGCAATCTGTAGCACAAACATTTTCTTAACAGGGAGGAACGATGGAAACAGAGGATGAACCAAACAGTCCTAGGCTGTGTACTGGCTTCCAAACCAGGAGCTTCCAAGCATGTAAAAGGACCTGAAGGATGCAGAAGGCCACCCAGCTTTATGCTCTGCTCAAAGTGACTCTTAACGTCACTTCCTGGGGAAACAGTTTCTGAGCATCACACTGCAGGCCTAAGATCTCCAAAGGGATTTGCTCAGGAAGAGCAAAAATAAGTACTCAAGTTCATGCTGTGGTATATATCCAATGCCCTGGCACAGGTAAAGTACAAAAGCAGCCAGGCTCCCAGAAACAATGATGCAGGCAGCCTCATGGGGAACAGCCCTGATTAGGAGACAAAAAGAAAGGCTGAAAACAAATAAATATATTTTAAAAGTACCAACTAAAGAACAGAATGTTAGTTAAATAAAATAAAGCTTCCTTCATGGCTAGCAAGGAAAGCGGTCAGAAAGAAAGCCTCAGTTCCTCAGTGTGGCACAAAGCAGGCAATATCACAAGGACTAGAGCAGGGAAGAAGGCCTGACTGTGCAAGCAGACAAACCACACAGGACATCCTCTCCATCTGCCCCTTGGACACTGTTTTCTCTCCCTACTATATCTGCACAAGCCAGAGAGCAGCAGGACTCTGTGACACATAAGGGGCTGTCCCATCTTCTCAGCAAAACTACAAACTTCTGCTTGTCATTTACAAGCCTCCTAAGTGGGAGATAAGCAGGGCTGAGGGTCCTTTTTCCCCATACTCAAGCCACCAAGCTTTTCCCAAGCATTTTGCAAATGGCTGAGAAGACCTACGCACCACATGCTCACAAGACCAGCAAACAAATCTTGCTAATGGTTTCCTGATGATCTGCATGCCAGATAGAGCACTTACTACTTGCCCAGACTAAGAAACACCTGAGACCTTTCTTCCCATTTATTTTAGGACAGATTCTCTCACAATTCTATTGGGGAAAGCCACGATGAAACTGATCACTGTGCCCTTCCTAAACTTATTTGGGCTGTTAGTAACTCTAGAACAGTATTTGTCTAAGCTATTACCCTAGGCAGTAGGGGGAAGTTTCCTACCGTGAAATTATACAATTACTAGCCCACTGTTCACAGCTCCTGCCAGGCAGGCTGGCCCCAGAAGCTGCAATGATAGGCTCATGAGAGAGTCTACGTACTTTCCAAGGCCACAGGTCTTGCAATATTTCACACTGCAGGGGAGAGAAGCAGGTGAGAACAGCCGAGCTCCTTAATAAAACTTAGTTCTTTTGAAACATCTGGCTTTGAAGCACTCATAACATTTTACAAAAGAAGTCAAGCTTTATCCCCATTTTACAGAGAGATTGTAAGAGTTGCAAGCAACAGCAGGCCAAAAGCAGAGTCAAGAAACAGACCCCAGGCCTTCCAGTTTCTATGGTTCTAACGGTGGGAACAGGCTGCCATCATGGGAATCTTCCTCCACAAAGGAGCTGACATTTGAGCACTGATTTTAAAAACATACCCACTAGCAGCAGTGGAAGATTTAAGAGCTGATGTAACTCTCAAACAAATAAGATTTGAGGCAGATCTGCAATTCCCTGTAAGAGCCACAAACACGAGGTTGTATTACAGCTGCCTTTCAGTGAGCTTTCAAGGCAGTTCCCAAACATCAGTTTAGATGCTTTCCGTACTTAGGCATGTCTTAAGCCATCCAGCAGATGCTCCTACAAAGTTTTGCACTTGTGTGAGACCCTCTGGAGAAAAAAAAATAAAAAGAAAGAAAGAGATCTTCAAAGAGATAACTATCTACTTCTGATTAAAAGCATAGCTTAGTATGCTGCTTGAACACCACTGGGTGCATCCTGCATAGCAGGTTCTGATTAGTAGTGCCTTGAACATTCAGGAGAAATATTTTTCTTGTCCTGTTGGTATATACGAAAGCTGACGGAAGTTCAGGATTTTAAATGGTCCCTGACTGAAACACAAGTACCCTGCAGCCAGCAGGGACCGACTCTACTCAGAAACAGTCACTTCTGCTCTGTACCTCCTGTCCCAAGGGTATCAAAAGTCACAACAAAGATCCTCTAGTTTTCCACCGGTTGTTGGAGTGATCTGGGCAATGGAAAGCTGTCAGGGGCTCTCAGACCTTAAAGAGAGTACTTGAGAAAGCCCGTGTCAAATTTTATTGTCAGCACTGAATGCACTGCCACATTTACAGCTCTCCCATTCTGAGCTGTGCCAAATGCTGTTCTGCTATAGCAGAGGCCCGGTCTCCCGTCATTTATAAACTGTGTGCTGAAAACTGATTCAAACACATTGTAAAAGAAGTGACCTATGCTTCCAAATATTAAGTATCATATATGGAGTCCTTTCAAGCTTACTATCAAGTTCATCCTGCCTAGTCCTCCCTCACAGAATCAGAAGCACAGAATGGCCTGAGTTGGAAGGGACCTCAAGGATCATGAATCTCCAACCCCCCTGCCAGGCAGGGTCACTGACCTCCCCATTCACTAGACCAGGTTGCCCAGGGCCCCATCCAACCTGGCCTTGAACACCTCCAGGGATGGGCATAACACACTTCCATGAGAACCTGTGCCACAGTATCCCTTCCAAAAGGCGCCTTAGTTGTGCTTCCAACTGCACCGAGGCTATCAGTATCCCAATCATCTCTCTGTATCTCCTGGCAATGCAGCTTTCTGAGTGGTTTGGGCACCGTTAGCAGCCTGCCCGTGTGTTCATGGAACAGTCTGTTAGGAGAGCAAACTTCAGGTGAAGCAGAGATGTTTGCTTTATTAGTACAGGCTTTCCTTCCACTCCTCAGGGGAAAGAGGAGGGAGGTTTCTTCCCTGCAAGGGTAACTGTTCAGATGAAGTAGCAGGAGAGCATAAAACTATAGCCACTACTTAAAAAAAGAATAACAACGCTATGAATGTGAGAAGCCAGGAAAGACATTTTTGTATGCAGTGAGACTCATATAAGCAACAGGGCCTGACACCTAATGAAGGAAGGGCCAATGAAGGTCAGAAAAGTTATGCTGGAAACCTCTGCATTACTTCTAAACTAGAAGTGTCACCTATTGCCAGTGGTCCTTTGGTGTAGTTTTCACTTTGTTCATATGATAGCTATTCATTGTTGGGTAATTATCTTGTTTTATTTTTCTATTTATTTATCGAGTAAATCAAACTAATAAAAATCCAGCCCACGATTGCCATGGGAACACTCCAACAAGGACAGATGCAGTGCATAGCTGCAAAGAAAGCAAGCAGGCTTCAACTTTATTAAATTATACACGAAGCAATCAATACAACTTAACACAAACAGCCCTTGCAGGCTCCGCACTAACCATCCAGTAGGCTCAGACAGTATCTGTAGAGCCTTTTACAATACCAAGCCATAACAAACCCTACACCAAATTTCTGCAAGGTTACATGCTCTAGGGTGCCATCTTTCTTGCTCTTCTCTTGTGTCCTCCTAAAAGGGATCTCAGAAATTATAGCCTACTTTTCCATCTCCTAGACATTCAAGGTATTTTTTTCCTCTTCCTTAGGACCCATAGATCTGTTGAATTCTTGCTCTGGCTGTCTCAGAAATTGCATCGAAAACTCAGTCCTGCTTAAAATAATGCATTTAGATGATTTCAAAGAGTTTCTGAAAGCAGAAATCAAATCAATTGCTAACAAATCTGAATTGTTGTTTAGATTATTTTGGCCACCGTCTCTACAAAGACGGATGACAAGAGACAGGAAAAGAGAAAGCAGAGAGAAGAAGAGATTAAAGCGATAAAGGGCCTACAAAGCTCATAGCAATTTTTCTCCTTAATTTCCTCATATTCAAGGTAATGCCACTGAGAGCCAACAAAAAGAATTACAGGTGCTGCCCAGACTGTGTTTGTAAAAGGCATTCTCATCACTCCTGATCCTTTGCAATGCTGGCAGAGAGGGTCGTCTTTCTGCACACGGCAGGGATAGAAGGTGCCAGGCATCTGATTAGGTCAGGTCACAGTCTCCTCAAGTGCCCCAACTGGGAGCCATCAGGCAGTAACTCATCCCATGTGGGTCAGCCTTCTCACATGCTGCCTTCGCCCTGCCAGAGCGTTGCCATTCCCCTCCCTGCACACATCAGCATGTCTCCACTGTGCTGACAAGGCCCCCACAACCCCTCACCACTCAGGTGTGAACAGGCCCCATCTCCTCTCTGCACCGGGCACTCAGAACTAGCCCAAAGATCTCTTTTCTTTTTTTCTATTACTTCTATTTCTTCTGATGACAGTTCATCAGAATTCAGATCTGCAATTAAACAGTATCTATGCAGAGCACTTTCTAGAATAAAAATGATGTTGAACTGCTTTGCTTTCTCTACCCTTATTCTGTTTCCTTCTGGGATTATTCACTGTTTCCTTTCCAGCACCGTCTCCAGTCTGTGACCAGAAAGATACACAAGCTCTGCCTGGCAGAACTGCAGCACTTGGCATGCATCTTCAAAGCAGGCAGACACCCAGGTTTGCTATTCAAGTTATTTAAGCCTCCAGTGGACAACAGCTCTTGTCACACTGTTCATCCAGGACTGCTATCCATGTTCCAGCCACGCTCTGTTGCAGCATCCCCAGTCCTTGATGTCCTTGCCCTGTCCACTCTCCCTAGAAGAAACCCCCCATAATTCCATTTTTTCCTTTTGGCCATTCCCCCCCCCATACAGATAATACATGGATCCATTTATACATTCTTTCCCCAGCTACAGAACTGTTCTTATAGCGTGCTTTCTTTTCTAGAATGCAAGTTATCTGCCATCTGTAGTGCATTTCTCCTATTGCCTTTCTCATCACCTCTTAGTGTGTTCTCAGTCACCATCACATTGCACACAAGCGAGTGACCAGGAAATTAAGCTTGTGATTGTGCTGCATTGAAATAATCTTCTAACTGATTAAAGAAACACAGCTCCAAGTCAGAAAGGGTTTGTGTTCCCTTCTACCATCTCCGCTTTATGCTTTTTAAACAGAAGCATATGCAGAGTGAGGTGCTCAGTTACAGCTGTTGCTTGCTATTCCAATCTATTTTGGATGTTATTTATCTCTCTTTTTCCCCTCTATGAAGTTTTTAAGCACAGCCTTAAGAGTAATATCATTATTGCTAACAAGACTGTGTTCACCCTCTATCGCAATGCACAAGGCACACAGTTACAAGTAAATTGAACACTGGATGATTTACCTTTACCAGACTATTAAGTTACTGCAACATCTTTGTTCCCATCTCTTCTGCTCAAATAGTTTAAATTAATTTAAAGTAACAAGTCAATTGTTTCCTTTCTGCTTAACCTTCTAAAGTACATTTCATCCTTCAGGCTGAATTACCAGTAAGTGATATTTGTTGGGAAAAAAAGAAAAAAAAAAGTTCTTCACTAAATCCAACAGATCTGTGTTGGATTCTACCAAATCAGCTCTACAAAGTTTTGGTTCATTTTTCTTTTTGTTAAACCTATTTAGACAGCTGGCTGGTCATCATGGAGACACTAAAGTTCTGTAACTGAGAGATCTTGTTTTCTGTAGTCCAATGACTAAATAACTATTTGCATAAAAAAATGTTGCCTTCTGAATATTTTAGCAACCTACATG